>CAKKTI010000039.1:68349-85646 GCA_920105805.1 Condylostoma magnum
GTAAAAATATGAGTGCAATAAATCCTTCTTCCCAAATTAAAATGCAAACAACCGAAGACAGTGATTCTCAATTCAGCCGTGATTCATAATCTACATTTGACTTGAATGCATGGAGAAAAGACCGTAATTGTGTAATATGTAACATAAAGTTCAGTAAAAGCTCTACTTAAAGTTGCTCAAGATTTTATTGTAAGTTTTGCTCTCGGGGTGTATGTCGCCAGTGTAGTAAAAAGCGATTAACTCATCCAGAGTATGGATAAGGTTAACGGTGTTGTGATAAATGCTTTAATATAGCAATGGAGGCAACTTAAGATTTAAATTCTAAGCTGGAGAGCCAAATAATGTATCTTTAATAAGAACTTGAAAATATGACTGGCACTATAGCCTAGGAAGCTGATAAAAGAGAAAGGTTTGAATAGAAATGCAGAAGCTTGGAGAAGGAAATTTAAAGTTTGTAAAATTTTAAATAAGAATTTGAGGATTTAAAGGTCCAAAGTAACTTATAGTAGAATATTAAATAGTTGTAGCAGACAAAACCACATTAATCTGTTAATCTAATTGGATAATAGAACAGTATAAGGGAGAAATACCGTTAAAATTCTGTTGCTTAAAGTAAAGATAATAGGGATTAGAAAAAGGATGGATCTGAAACCTGTAGATGTATAGTTATTTGAATTAATTTGGTGTTATAATTCTAGCTAAATTTTACTCATATATGCATTAATTTTTATAATATTATATCCTGTACTAGTATTAAAGTATCTATTGATATTTTTTTATTTAAAATCCTACTAATTTAGCCGTATGGATCATGATAGAAATGCAGTGAAAGTATTTAGACTGCTTAAATCAAATGTTAATCTTAATTTAAAATCTACTACTTAAGTTATTAAATATAATTCGAAATTATTTCATTGGATTAGTTTTAGCTAAAGATTCCTAAAATGATTTAAAAACTAAAATACTTTTAGATTTATTAGATATTTGTGATAAAGCATATCAACATATAGCAAGACGACAAGCCTTTTAAAATGATAGATTACTATCTATATTTATTTTTAGGACAGTTATAGATAATAAATATTACCTCAGATACTTAAGCAGTATGTAGAAACTACAATAAAGATAAATTCCTTGAAATATTATTTGAATATCTTAAAAACTAAAATAAAATAAATTACCTTTCAATCACATAAATGCAGCTTTCAGTGCGAATCAATAATTGGCTATTATACTAAAATTATACTGAAAATTGCAAATAATAAATAGTTTTCCAGCATCTGCCATTTAATTAAGAGACAAGTAGCATTTAACAAAATAGAAAGGCCTCCAGCACTACTATATAATAATTCTACGGCATACTATTGTACATTTAAGTTGTAATTGATAAGTTTATTAAACTTTTCAATTTAAAGATTCTGGTCAGAAATTTTTGTACTGAGCTTCATGAGAAGCTGAGTATACTTAACTAAAGAGCTTGCTTCATAGATCAACCAAATATCGAATCATATGCCCAACTATCCAGAAAGACCTATAAATCGAAACTTATTTTTCCGAAAGGAAATAAAGAAATAGCCTCATATAATGTGTAATTTTAAGGCAAAAAATCCTTGTACAAAAAGCAGAGACGATGATGCTATATAAAATAATCACAGCAATACTAGACTCCGCTTGAATACATAAAAAACAAATATTTTCCCAGCAGCTTTAATTATTAACCCCCTTCCAGCCCTTCTCCCGCCTAAAAACGAAACTACAGATTAAACAAAAACTCATATAAAGGTACCTATAACTTCAATCAGAAGCGTTTAAAAGAACATGTAGGCTCTTATACAAATAGTAAGATAACATAAAATTAATAATTAATCTACTCCAGCGGTATCCTATCCAGCGGACAACTCGTATGATGGCGAGTCCATCTATCTATACATCTTATATGAAATACATGCCCACAAGGGAGCTACCTGACTCGCTATCCTTTCTTTATCATATCCAAACAAATTGAGCAAGGATCAGTGACTAACGGATATTTGCTTCTTGGCCTTTTTCTCCTTATGACTATAAGGCTAGGTGAGGAATGTTCAACTTTATACTGCAGAGCATCACAGCTTACTTTCCATGACTTAAAATTTTTTTTCTTTTTCTCCTATTGGATCTGTACAGTAGGTAGTTATAAAGGTGCTTATTATGGTATTGAACTCTATAGATACTATACAAGAGAGTACATTGTCTGAAGGTATTGTATTCTTAGCTACTCTAAAATTCTTAAATCCATTAATTATTATATATAAATGGAATTTGAATGTTTTAGCTTCTTGGATACTGTATTAATGACCCTCATGTAGCGTCACTTTGAACAGAATAGGTTATTAGACAACACTCTGTGTAGATATGGTTGTGTTTTCACTATAGTTTTAGCATATATATCATTTCTGTGTGTTCCAGAAGCCCTTTCATAATTACAAAATTTGTCCATTTTAGGAAAATGAATGGGTAATTTTCGTCCAAACTCGACAATATTTTTGTCCCTGTAAACTATTACACTTCTGGTATTCTTTTTGAACTCTATCTGAATCAGGTGAATACCCTATATAAAAAATTCTTAGGAGATTTTACTAACTTAAACTATCTAGAGACTTTTTCTGCCTGATGGGATAGTCGATTGAATTTTAGTATTAAAGCCTTGGCAGATCCGACGAATACGTAGAAGTGATTATTTCTGACTCCGATCTTCTAATAATTAGTTATGGGAGGGGGCAATCTAATGAAGATGATGACATGCTTCCGCGATTATCCTTGGAGGTTAGTTCTGGAATTTCATTCATTTGAGAGGATGCACCAATAGTGGTAAGCTAAATAGTTTCTTCTGACTGTCTTCGTGAGAGATTGCTATGGTGTAGGTGAAGGGAAATTGACTTTTTTTCTATTTAAAGAGCTAATTCTTTTACTGATCTAGGATTTCCATGACACTGCATCAACTCATCACATCTGCTTAGGTTGATCATAGGGTTAATTGTGTTATTATCACTTTCTGGAATCTGCTCTATAGGGATTTGCTTGAAGCTGAGTAAAAGATTGGCGGATTAAGTTTGATTAAATTGTTTTAGCTAAATTTCAATCTTATTTATGCACTAAGGTGCAGTACAGGTTGATGTAAGTACTAAGTGAAGCTTTAATTCATTTTATATAGTATTGACTAAATTAGCATAAGCTGATCTTGTTGACTAAATCAGTGTATCGATATTATCAAGCAAAAGCAGCAATTCTTAGCTATTTGTCTGTTGTTGATCGAATCTTTGCATAATTCCTTCGTTTTATAAAAGATTTATCACTCCATTAACTGTGTTTTCTTAGGAGATATCAAAATAATATATGCCACCTTTAAAAGCTCTGTATTCAAGCAGTTTTAGACCTAATTAATGTAAGAAGGTAGTTTTCCCATAGCCGCTGATTGATTATATGTGAACTAGTTTATTCTAGTTTAATTTCTGTATAGTTTAGAAAAGCTCTAATTTTCTGTCAGTAAATTTACTCATACTAAAACGTATATTAGTAGGAGGATATGGATCTGATATATCAAACACAGCTGGTCTGTTGTTCTCCATAAATAGCTAATTATCCTACCTATATATTAGCCTTGGTTGCAATTTCTTAAATTTAAACAAATTATTTCTATACTTGTTACAATGAGATATGGTTAAAATGTCCTTAAATGTTGTTAACGCCAATTTATATGATTATTTTATAGTTTTGCACTTAGCTAGTTCATTATAGAGCGTAAGTGAGAACACTTAAATAGCATTCATTAAAATATCCCGGATAATATAATTTTCCTCAATGTATTTGAAATCTGGGAAGTCAAATCCTATAGCATTTAGAAATTTGAGCTATCTACAACAATCTTAAGCTAAATTTGCAGAGTTTGGAAATGCTAAGACTAATAAATCTATGCACGTATTTGCCTTAATTTAACTTAATAGATTTGGAAATTCCCTGTGACTGATTTGATTAGCTTGGAAGTTATCCTCTAGTATAAAATAATCGTTTTAGTAAGATTCAGAAGTATAGTGAAGTATACTGCAGCCTTAAACAGTGTAATTTTATAGGGAGTTTATAGTAGCTATTTCTTCCTTTACGTAAACTTGACTTTTAATACTTTCAAGCTTTTTTATCAATAAATCTTTAAAGTTGCAAATGTAATAAAGGTCAGGGTCAGTTGCTAATTGTGTGCCACCGATTGATCTCTTCACTAGTGGATTAGCTTGGAGAATTACTATGTTATTTTTGCTTTATATTTTCATACTGATGTGTATGTCATTTAATAGCTAATTACTCTGTTTCTCTAAAAAACGATCTTTAATTTCCTGGGAAATCATTAAAGCTTTTGTAGTCTTTTTAAAAGCTTAGCGGAACTCGCCTTCTCTTAGTAATAGTTTTCCATACAAAATTAAAGATTTTATTTGAAAAATTTAGTGCTGCGGCTACCTAAAATTAAGATAAATCATACTAATGCTAATATCATAGGGTCAAAATTCATTTTATATCAAAATTTCAGATTTGTAAAGAATTACTCTGTTTTCTCCCAATTTGTCCTTTAATTTTTTAAAAATTATTTGGGATATTTCTAAATAATAAATAGCTGTTCTTAATCTACTTTTACCTTTATATAAATCATTAATTCCACTTGAGTATTAATTATAAAGAATTGCAGCTTATAAGAAATAGCAATCTGCTAATCCTGCTTTATTTCCATTATTAGCAAATTTTGTTATTATATTTTATATTTTCCTAAAGGCTAATTAATAATCTTATCTGAAGAAAATTAAATACGAAGCTTTAAGCAAGCGAAACTTAAGCATGAATTCTTTACTTAGAAAAATTGAGCATTGTTTGCATTTGTATAGAACTATTCAGGCTTCATTTGGCTTTTTATCTATGAGTAAAAGTGTATAAGTACTAATAAACAGCTCTTCTAAGTGCTTTTATACTTAAGGAACATCAAACTTAGACAAAATTTGTTACAAATTGGAAAAATTCATAAAGAACCATCAATTATCTTCAAATTTCCTAAATCTATTTAAAGTTTTTGTATTTTTACTTTTCATGAAATTAGTAAAGTCTTCGTATAATTTTCTATATCATATTCCATGAGAATTGAAGGCTGTAAATACATAAATTTCTCTTTCAAAAAATAGTCCATGATACTATCTATTAGTTTAAATTTCTGTCACTAAATACTATGATAATTTAGCAATAAAACAAATTGATTTTTCTATAGGCTTGAATTCTTAATTATTTTTATTCCTTTTATAAAATGCTTGATTCTGTATGAAAAGCTTTCTATAATCAAACTACATTTGATACAATTCATCTTATATCTGTATAGACTCTGGATAATCTCTAAAAAACTTGTCTAAGTCTTAAAATTGTAATTAATTTCTAAACATGAACTTTAACTCTTCCTTTGAAATTCCAGCAGGGAATAAGGAAATCACTTGTGCTATTATTTTGTACTGAGGATTCTTTTAGTGTATTATACTATAGAAGTTATTTAGAGTGGTGACTGAGCTATCAACTTTGCATGGTTCCTTTTATTCCAATATCTCTTGAATAGACTGTTTCCTTAAAAGTTACTGTACTTTAATAAGCTAGCTTGGCTTTCTTCCTATAATCTGCATAATCTTTTGAATATGAGGATCTACAGCTTTGAATTAATCCTCTGATAAAATCTACTAAAATATTTATCTGCATTAACATCTTCTGAGTAATTGTAGCTCTAAAGACCTGAAACCATCAATTTTTACTTCTTTATCTGTTAATATCCAAATTTTAGGATATGTAGTGTTTTATAGCATAAATTAAATGTTTTCTATAAATTTTTCTCCGTTTTCAGCTAAGATTTAATCAACATGATCTAAAATAATCAAAATTTCCTATTAATCAATATTCTTGCATATATAATTATATGAGAAATTTCTACTAAGGTTTAATTACTAGATTAAAAGCTTTTTTATAGAAAATAATTCGAATTTCCCAATTAAATCAATATAAAATATCCCATCAGTAAACTAATCTCTAATTTGCACATACTTTGCAGCTTATTACACCATAACAGTTTTTCCCATTCCTTTTACTCCAAAAATATTAACTCCTTTATTAGTTAGCCCAATACTCACTAATCTTTATATTTCAGCACATCTTCCTACATATTTAAACTATTTTAGTTCTTCAGTTTGATAAGTACTGCTTTGAGTTTTAGGTCTAATTGGCAAACATTAGTTTAAATCTGATTCTTCTCCAATAAGTATAAATTTATTTCCCTCCCTATGCGGCAATTGCGGACTACAGCAGCAGAATACTTGATAATTTGGGTCTAGGGCATCCTGTACTGTTTATCCATCTGGATTAAACCTTTACAGAAACTCTTATGCCCAGCTGCAGTTTTCCTTGTGAATTGCTGAACATATTTTAATTGAGCATTTGCAGCTGCTGTCCGGCTAATGATCTTAACAACTGGTTAGCTTGCATCAACTTTCATGCTTATGGGCACAGCAGCAGGTATACTATGAGTTATCCTAAGATAGAAGCGTCATATCTTGTGCCTTTTTAAAAGACTCACTTATTGACTTTTATTCAAAAATTTACTCGTAGAATTTAGAGGAAAATACATGAGTTGATTTATCTAGAATTTTACTTTAGGCTTAAACACAAATCACTGCTCTGAAATTATTTTGAATAAATGAATTTGCTATTCCCTACGAGTAGCAGGAACTTAAAAATGCTATGTATATTTAGCTTCCTATTATTTTAAATAGTTTTCCCAGACTGTATGAGTTAATTTCCTCAAGATATCCGATATTTCTTATATTGTCTGATTTTTCAATTGCCAAAATGCATTGTTTCTTGCTGTTATAGTATCCATGACTGCTTATGTGCAGTATAGATGGATTTAGTTCAACTGATGCTTTAATGTTATTATATGTTGCAGGTTTGAATTGAATTGAAGCTTTGAGCTCATTTTTATTCAGTTTATTTATTATAGTTCTACATTCATTATAGACATCCACATTATGTCTGTCTAATGGAATTACTCCAATGTGATGCTATTTGACTAGAGGTGCAGCATATAGAACAATTATATCTGGTTTCTACTAAAAGATTGATTCTTAATTCTTTAAAGAATGCTGCTGTGTGTAAATATTCTTTAAATTATTAAATCTTTGTTATAAATGTTAGCATTATTAAGATAAAAGAGCTTAAAAACTCAGTTAAGCATCTTTTATTATGAGGTTTATTTCATTGCTACACTATTTTTCCTAATATTGAGCAAGGTTAGACTGTGTTAGTACTGTATAGCATTCAATTTCTGGATTAAAGTAAGAAATCGGTGTATCTGCCTTATATATTACATTATTACCCAATAGAACCCGTATTAAAGTAGCATAATCTAACTAGGTTTACAATGATTATTTCAAAGTGAATTTTGCAGATTAATAATTTCCTGTATCATAGCAGTAGTTGATATAAAAATCCATATTAAAACTATGTAAATTTAGAAAGGGCTATTTAAAACCTATAACTTACTTAACACTTAGAAATTTATCAATTTCTTACCAATATATAATAAACCAGCGATTAAAAAACTACACAGCAACAATCCCTAGGAGACTTTTTCTCATTTTACTTAGTTCGTACTTAAAACTTAATAGATTCTTAGTCAATTTAGCCCAGAATTTACTAAGGGTCAATTCCAGTAGTATTACGCTCTTATCCTCTTTGTTATCTTGATAAATGCAGAGCCATTCTCGTAGCCTAGTCAATATCGTTTTGGCCCTATTTTATCTAAATCGGATCATTCTTATTAACTTATTAACAAAGATTATAAACATCTCAATAATTCTAGTCCCATGTTTATTAGAATTAATCACTCAACTCATTAAATTTTAAAGCCAATTCCTAAAGATTTTACTTGTCTTAATCACTTAGTTTATTTTAAGTTAAATTTTCAATACTTTTAAACACCTAAACTTCATATTGCGAGTATTCTGTCATAATTTCCTAAAATTAAGATTCATTACTAATACTTTACTTCAAATTCAATACATTATCTTCCCACAGAGAAACTAAATCGCTTAAATCATCAACACATGTTATTTCTTCTGTATCCATTTTATTATAATTTTAATTACTTAGAGCAATTATACAAAGTATCACTCATTACATACTTAATTTCACTTAATAATCCAAATACGTTATTTAAATGTATATAAATCTAGACAACTTTGACCCTAAAAGAAGAAAACAGCCAATACTAAACTCTCCTCGCTCACTTAAAGCTTGTAAAAGACAAGGAATACTGGCAAGTGAGCTATTAATAAAAACTTAGGCTGAGATAAGAGAGAACTTATAGCCTGATACTCCATAAGAAATAGTTGATTTGCATTACCAGCATGTTGAATAGAGAAGAAGAAGGAAATTCAATATAGTATATAATGAATGAAAGTAAATAATCAATCAACCTAAAGCATCAAAGCAAGTGCAAAGCAATAAGAAAAATGATAATTAAATGATTGAGAATGAAAAGAAAAAAATTCAAATGTTAGAAAAAAGAACCTAAAAGGAAATACAGCAAATGAAAGAAATGGAAAGATAAAGGGAGGAAATATAAAAATTAAACGAAGAAAGAGAAAGAAAAGCAAGAGAAAGAGAAAAATTCAGAGAAAAGCAAAGAAAATTGGCATTAAGGGAATAAGAACTGAAAAAGCAAAGAGATGAGGAAGCTAAAAGAGTAAAATAGTAATAGGAAGAATAAGAAATGATATAAAAGTAAAAGGAAATTACAAGAAAATAAGAGTTACAAAGAATTGTAGAAGAAAAGAGGGAAAGAAGGAGAATTAAAGAGCTGAAGTAACGAGAATTAGAGTCAAAATAAAAGTAAGAATAAATGCGCATATAAATGGAATAGAAATAAGAATAAAGAAGAAAAGAGCTAGAAAAAAGAAGAATAGAGATGGAGAAATAGGACATTATACGAATAAAGGCTATAAAGTAGAAAAGAGAGGAGCAAAAGGTAATAAATGCTGACCAACGAAGAATAAAGGAGGAAAAATTAATCAAAGCTAAAAAGAAACTGAATAAAATACTGGCTAGATAGAAAGAAGAATTCGACAAAAAGTAAAAACTACATGAGCAAAAGTTAATTTGATTTGAGAAGCAAAAATAATTAGAATAGTAGGAACAGTAATAAAAAGCTATAGAGAAATAAAAGCATATTAAAAAAGCAGTTTAACAGGCTTAATAAGTAGAAATGTTAAAGAAATAGCAGTTTTTAGAGTCTCAACGAAAAGCTGATGAAAGAAAAAGATTACTAGAAATTAAACAATAATAAGAACAAATTGAAAAGAAAAAAGTATAAGAAGAAAAAGAGAAAAGTAGGAAAAAAGTTATTAAAAAGATGCACTTAATGCAAAATGAAA
Organism: Condylostoma magnum; assembly: GCA_920105805.1. NCBI lineage: Eukaryota > Ciliophora > Heterotrichea > Heterotrichida > Condylostomatidae > Condylostoma > Condylostoma magnum. Next base: position 77,826 of record CAKKTI010000039.1, read on the forward strand.
AAATAGAGGAAATAAAAGGATTATAAAAGGTATAGGAAAAGCAAGTCGAAAAAGCATAAAAAAAGAGAGACTGAGAACTAATGCTATAAAAAGAATTGAAAGTTTTAAAACGATAAGAAAGAGAAGAAGAAGTATAAAGAGTAGCAAGAATTCAAGAATACCAAAAACAACAAACCATAAAACGTATGCGTAAAGATGACTAGAAATCAATATAAGTTTAGAAGGAAAAGGATAAAATTATAAAGGATAGGCTAAGGCTTCGAGATTAAATGGAGAAAAAGAAACAGGCAATTATAAGTAATTTTTTGAATAGTAAGCAGAGAGGAAGCAGACTATCAAACAGTGTTATCCTATCAAGTTAATAATCAGAAAGTAAGAGCATTCCTTCGCCTAATAAGAAACCTAAGCAAAAATCCTTACACTCTACTGCTAATAGATCTAGAAAGGGGAAAAGACTAAGACTATACTCAATATAAAGAGATTCAAGGTCTTAAATGATTCCGTAATCATTTACTCCTGATAACTTGAAAAAGTCCCCTGATGTGCACAAACGATTAAAACTTTTAAAAAACTCTTAGAATAAACAACTACAACAAAAGATACAAGAAGAGAAGTAAAATGAAACTTAAAGAGAAAATATGCTCGCTTAGGTTAATGATACATAAGAACACAAACGATTATAGAACATTTTTGAGATGGAAAGATAGCAGGCAAGTCAAAACATAATGGAAATGATATATAGATTTGAGAAAGAAATTGAGCATGAGAAGAGACGAGGCTACTTGTAGAATACATAATAACTTTAAGTCAAACCTGCATATTAATTTTTTCCTAAAAATGCAAAACTATGATTATCTTTTCAAAGTTATAATAATAGGAGACGCAGGAGTAGGTAAGAGCTGCTTACTTCTTTAGTTTTGCTAAAACACATACCGCCAGAACCACGTAGTTACACTCGGAGTTGAATTTGGAACAAAAGTAGTGGAGCTTGATGATACCCGAGTAAAATTGTAACTATGAGACACTGCAGGTTCTGAGGAATTCAGAAGTGTTACTAGATCGTACTATAGAGGAGCTGCTGCTGCACTTCTAGTATATGATGTTACTAGTAGAAAAACATTTGAGTCATTGGAAAGCTGAATAAATGAAGCTAAGATTAGTGGAAGTCCTATGATGGATATACTGATTGTTGGGAATAAGTCAGATTTGGATAAAGAAATTTCAACGGACGAAGGAAAAGCATTTGCAGAGTTTCATAATTTAGAGTTTGTTGAAACTTCTGCAAAATTTGGGGAAAATGTTTAGTTGGCGTTTTAGTTGTCATCGAGGTTGGTTTTGAAGAGAATTTAGGAGAAAGAGTTAGATCCTAATAATTTTGCATTGGGGGTTAAATTAGGAAAGAGGAGGGATTAGCCTGTTATAGAGGAAAGGGCAGAGGTAAAGTCTAAAAAGTGTTGTAAGTAGTATTTTTGTTATATAACTATGTAAAATTGGTATGTATAGAATTTGCTTACATTAGGATTTTATAATATTATTGCTGTATCAGTTTCATTGTATATAAAGTATCAGAAAAATAAATCAACAGATACATAGTTCAAAATTAATGTATTAAAAACAAGATGCGTAAAAATAGGATTTAACTGACACATACATCAAACAGCTCCTAAATAATAGCTATTAAGGGGTCTATTATACATGAGAAAAGAAGAAGAAAGGATGCGTCGTTGACTACTAATAAACGAGGGTCTGATTTGTCTTAACGTGAAAATAGGTCATTAGGAAATTTTTCAAAAGATGATGAAAGAATGTATGGAGACAGATGCCCTAAAGGCTATAGAAAACTTAAGTTTTTAGGTAAAGGAGGATGCGCAGTGGTATGAAAAGCTATAGACCTTAGCTCGGGAGCATAGGTGGCACTGAAGTAGGTTAGTAAATTACAAGGACCAATATAACAGAGCTCAATAAGATCATGCAAATAAGAAATTAAAATAAGCCAATCAATCTAGAAAATCTAACATCCAAATAAAGGCCTAATTTCCGAATTAATCGAATACAGAAACGACGCAAAGGACATTTGGGCGATATTTGAACTAGGAGGAATAAGTTTAGGAAAACAAATATTTGAACTAAAAGGTTAATTTCTAAAGGGGGAAAGAATATATAAAATAGAGCATTTACCCTTGTATGTAGAATTTCAGTAGAACCCAGATTCATTAAGAAAACTAATCCAGGATATACTAAAAGGTATAGAGCTTTTATCAGATATACAGATAATCCATTCAGACTTAAAGCCGGATAATATTTTAGTAGAGAAGGTTAACGACAGATACAGCACAATTAAGCTAATTGACTTCGGTTCCTCCTTTAATTACTCAGGAGCAACAAAACTTCAGCTAGCAACTCCTGAGTATATGCCACCGGAAGGCTTATAACTGGCTTAGACGGAATATACAGCTTAAGATTTAATGTAAATATCTAATTCATGGTCTTTTGACATCTGGTCACTGGGTATAATAATTCTAGAAATAATATCAGGAGTGCCTTTATGAATGTCCCTGAAATGCAGGGTTTAAAGAGGAAATCGACTAGTCAATACAAAAGGATTACTTGCTGTAATAGGAAGGGACAGTTAGATGATTATAAAGAAACAGAGAGAAATAGTATAAAATCTGCCTGATTTGGTAATGAGATGTGCAGCCCTACATGTGAGTTAAGATTTATTTGATCTTTTAGACTCTATGCTACAGTGGCAGCCTGAAAGAAGAATTTCACCTAGAGAAGCACTGGCACATCCATATTTTAGATCTTAATAAAATGAAAAGAAAATTTGCATTAGATTTAAGTATTTAAGAGATTTCAAATACAAGAGGGGGAGCTTCTAATACAACAAGAGCCTAAAACAGTAAAAGATTTGGTTTTAATCAGGTAAATAATTCGAACAATTTAAGGAAAAAGTATAATTTCATTCAAAAGACAACTAGAAGGATAAATTTAAAACCTATAAGACTAGGGTATTAAAATTTACCAAGAGCTTAAAATTCACTGATGATTGGAAAACCTGAAACACTAAGAGCACATAGAAATAGCTCTTAAATCATTATGCAGTAGTAATTCCCTTCTAAAAGTCCTAAGAAATAATTGAATGTTAGAAGGTCTTTGTAGTAATTATAACTTGATAATAAATAAAAACCGTAATAAAAATATTTGAGTTTTTTGACGGAAGAAGAGAAAATAGAGGTAAAGGAGTATGATTAAGTGTTCTACGCTGGGTAAAAGGCTTAGAAATAATAAGAACATACGGATTAAAAGGGTTACTATATCATTGTACAACATGACCATATAGCTTATAGATATGAAATAATCAAATTACTCGGAAAAGGGTCATTTGGATAAGTAATTGAATGCTATGATCATAAAAACAAAGAAACTATTGCATTAAAAATCATAAGAAGCAAGAAAAGATTCCATAAATAAGGAGCTATTGAGGTATCTTGTCTTTATCAACTAAGGAAGAATGACTCTTAAAATAAGTAAGGAGTTGTGCATATGAAGACTTATTTTAACTTCAGGCATCATTTATGCATATCATTTGAATTGCTAAGTTTAAACATGTATGAAGTAGCAAAGGCTAATGAATTTCAAGGATTCTAAATGGAAATTCTGAGGAAGTTTGCCATTTAACTCCTCATGACGTTAAACTTCATAAAAAGTATAGGGATAATCCACTGTGACTTAAAGCCTGAAAACATTTTACTAAAACAAATCGACAAGACACAGATAAAACTAATAGATTTTGGGTCTTCATGCTTTTAAAACAAGCAAATGTTTTCGTATATTCAAAGCAGATTTTACAGAGCCCCTGAGGTAATTCTAGGCTTGTACTACAGCTTTCCAATAGACATGTGATCCCTCGGCTGTAATCTAATGGAGTTCTATATAGGATATCCCTTATTCCCAGGTGAAAATGAAGTAGAATAATTTTATAGAATAATGGAAGTACTAGGAACACCTCCGTTAAAGATGATTGAATCTTCTCCTAAGCGTGATCTATTTGTTGATAAAAAGTACAAACCAAAATAAGTGCAAACAAGCAGAGGAAGGCTATTAGTTCCTAGCTCAAAGCTACTACATAGAATCATTCTAGACCAAGATGCTTTATTTGCTGATTTCATAAGCAAAATGCTGACATGAGAGCCTGAGCATAGAATAACGCCCAGTCAGGCTCTTAACCATCCGTGAATAACGGGAATTAAGACCAATTATCATAGAAGTGCTAGTTGCTGAGTATTTTAAAAACTGTTTCCTATTAATTACCTATTTTTCAATGTAAGTAAAGATCTTCCAAACTGTAAAGACACTCCTTGACCTTCATTCAAATCTATCTAGTAACCTGCTTGAATCAAAGTACCAAATTTACTTTTACGATCTTCTATGAAAAATCTTCCGTCTTTGAAGCCAATTACAGCGTGGTGTCTGGATACTGATATATCCTGTATTTTAATATCACAGTCATGGCCTCGTCCTAAAAAGATGCTGCTTTTCTTATTAAAACTAACTGTGAAGGAGTTTTCTATATAGCTCATATCTCTTGACATTAGTTCTAGGGTAATATAGGGCGCTTTTTCCTAATGATTGTATAAAATTTGGTATTTTCTACCTTGCGAGTATATTTTTCTAGGAATTTTGCAAAGACAAACTTCACATTGAACTATTCTCCTTGAGTTGCTCTCCTGACTAGTTTTTTATTGTATCCACTCCCTTATGCAGTTTAAATGTACATATTACAAAGACCCTGTACAATAACACGGAGCAATTAGAGGATTTTCCGGGCATATTTCCTCGTTATAGCAAACCTTGCATATAGAATCTTGACATAAGGCTGTAGAAACAGGATAATCAGCCTTTGTATCCTTCTCAACTTAAACTTTACCTATAACGAAGCAAATCCTACCAATTTTTATAGTGTCGTTTTCCTTTATTTCTTAACCTTCAGCGGATAATTGTTTAACAACTTTTCAGAAGGGATCGTTGGCTGATAGTAAAGTGAATTTGTCTTCGCTTTTTACAACTTTTAGCAGATCACTTACTTCACTTCCCAGGCAGGAAAGGTCAATATCGTCTTGTTAGGGAAAAATATCACTTTAAATTCTTATAAGACTCGCATTGCCTGCTATTTCGTAGCTTGAGATGTTTTTACTTTACGACTCGTAGTCGAATAGGCCGTGGGAGTCACGTTGCCAGGTATCTGCTTTTACATATAGTTGGTTAGATTACATTTATAATTTTATATTGATTTTTACATTTAGAAGAGCTTAAATATTAGAAATAGTGATACTTTGTTAGGCTTGCTTGTATATGGGAATAAGGGTTTGTATAGGAGTATTAGTAGTAATTAAGTTTATAGAAAATATTTAAAGTGAAACTGATTTTTAACTTTAAGCACTGAGTTACAGGCTTTGTGGATAAATGCTTTAAATTATGTAATGTTTTAAAATAACTGCATGTACTGTAATTAAATTATAAAATGGAGCGTAAAAATTACATATGGCTTTACAAATTGCTATGTAAAAGGCGGAGCAACCTAAACATAATAGAAACAGTAATAATGAAGCAAGATCATGCATAGCTTTGACTTTAAACAGATTCTTTGGGAATTGTTAAAAGAAAATATGTGAGCAGAAAAATATCGGATTATAATGTTTACGATATACTAACTCAATTTTTAGCTATAAATCAAAGAGGGAAGGTATGCATAATAACGACTAATGAAAAAAGAGATATATTTGACGTAAGGGATACTTTGGAATTCTAAGGTAGAAGGCAAATGCATAAAAGTGTTAAAATTTTATAGCTGTATGTCCCCTTTTAAAATGACATAGATATCACTTATAATATACAGCTTGAATACTCCAATAAAAACTATGCTACAAATATCTATAAGTCTGGTATTAACGGTAAAAAGTTAAAGGGAATGACTTTTAATAATAATGAAATTATACAAGCTGCTAAGACGGTCATATAATCTATAGAAGCTGTTGAGTATAGAAGAGTTTTGACAATCCAACTAGAATTTGCTATTGATCAGACAATGAAAATATGGTTCTTATAGTGCCATGAATGTAGGATCATTGACCCATAATTTTGCTTAAGGTATAAAATTTCCTCATACGAGGATATATAAGCCCTAGCACATACTTTCCCATCTCAATTTCAGTACAAATCTTAAAAGAATTGTGAAATTAGAAAATTGAGGTATGAAGAAAAGAAAAATTTCACTTTTAAGGACGGATGACTTAGGAATAACAAGAGTAATTTAAATATTCCTGTTTCCATTTAAAACCCTGATGATAGTTAAGAAATGTTAACTAATTAAAAGATAGTCTATAATAGGAGCAACACGAAATTAACCTAGAAATCGGTGAATTACAATATAATGAAGAGATTGACTAGATGAACGTTGTCTAAGTCCCCTAGGCCGAGTAATAAATAAATGATAGACGGGGATTTTAAAGAGCTGATTTTCAAGACTTATGTTGAGCCTAAAATGAAAAGTACCAAATATAAGCTTTTAAGTGAAGAAATTGTCGATGACAAATTAGAAAAGTTTTTACAGAGAAATAAAGAAAAAGAAGATTAGCAAAATATACAGCAAAGAATCGTTTAAACGAAACATCAAAACTTATAATAAAAGGACTGAAAAGAAGATAATTAAGCTATAATTTAATAGCCGAACTTATTACCCAAGCTAAGAAAACAAGTCTAAAGCCCTGCATCTCCAAGAGTGTTTAGCAAGTGAATAAACAAACAGCCATTGAGCAGTAGAACTATCATGACTTAAAACTCATAAGAAACAGCGGGATCAATTTCCAAGGAAAAAATAAAATCACCATATCTTAGAATTTCTCTGAATACAAAGAAACCTTAGACGATTAGAAAAGCGAGGACAACTAGGAGCAAGCGTAGTTTGATATTCTTTACTAATATATAAAATATGCAAGTGTAAAAGTTTCCCACTAGAAGTAAATTTTCCTCAGATGACTTAATGTCCTTGCAAACTATAACTAAAAACGACGTTCCTTTAAAGCAGCGTCCAATATTTTACTCATAGAGTCGCTCATTAATTACTAATGATATAGATGGTGCTTAACCATGCATGAAAAGCTATAGGTTCATAAACAAGCCTATTTATTCATAGGATGTATAAGGATCCTAATCAACTAGTAAAATTAGATAGGTTAATTATCCTCAGTATAGCTTGCAAACATAAGATATAGAAGGATGCTAACCTAATTGTGTGGAGTTTAAAACTAAAAGAGTAGGGGTAAACCCTTTAAATCCAGTTTATAATTTGCCTACAAGAGTGCAAAAGCCCGGGACTCCTAATAAGTTCTTAAAGGATAGTTTAGATATAGCGGATATAAACGGAGCATAGTCTAAAACAAAGTAATCTTATTTTAGTACTAAAGACCATATAAGAACCCATGATATTATAGGCGCATAGGTACAATCCTAAAGGATATTGAGAAAACCTGATTTTTATAACGTTAAAGACATCAACAATGATGGAATATTCAAGACAAAAAGAATATCAAATCCTCTAGAACCTGTTTATCAATTTAGCTAGGGGGATCAAGTTATTGAGTTTGGGCATATTGAGGGATCTAAATCAAAAACCGATTAAAAACAACTGAGAAATAATACAAGTTTAATTACTGGTGATATCGACGGGGCCTATGTAAAGAAATTCACTCCTAGAAACTACAGTAAAAATCTATGCGTAAATGAAGATATAGAAGGAGCAAATGCTGGTAGTTTAAGTAA
>CAKKTI010000040.1:3072-88459 GCA_920105805.1 Condylostoma magnum
AGAGTGCAGAGACAAGGCGGAGTAATAAGAAGACTGTAGGATCAAAATGGAAATTCACACGGCCCTGAAAGGGTTTGAAACAAGGACATGACAATGCCAGGACTAGCAATGACTAGGTCTTTGGGTGACAGTGTAGCTAAGAGGCTGGGATGCTCTTGTGTGCCAAGCTTAAAATCAGTTAATCTAAGAAGATAAGATAACTTTATTATTTTAGCATCGGATGGAGTTTGGGATGTATTGCTGGATGAGCAGGTGGTAGAAGTTGTTACTAAGTATAGAAGGACAGATTAGGAGAATATTGCTAAAAAGATCTCTAAACTGGCAAGGAAGTAATGGATATAGTCTGGGATGCATCAAGGGGGGGTGATTGATGATATTTCGTGTATTGTTATTGAAATTGTTTTATTAGAAGGTACAGACTTATTAGAGTTTTAAAATAGCACTACTCAGCATTTCAATTATGACTCTGGAGATGACTCAATAGGAGTTGAAAAGTAATAATTATTAATGGTAAATATTTAAAATATGGTATGTTAGGGGGATTAAGGGCAGAATTAATAGGGGTTTTGTTGGTATTTTGTATTAAGGGGATTTTAATAGTAGAACTAGTCTTATAAAGTTGACGATTAGTTTAATTACTTTTTTTCATAGCTTTTTAAACAGTTTTAATAGAATTTATGTTGTTTTTATTTCTTAGGATTATACTTTACTTATCGGTTTTATGAATTTAAATAGTGTTAATAGAGATTTAAATGAGCTTTGAAATAGTATATGGGTGTAAGTAAAGAAGTTAGTTACTATAGGATGCATTATTTTGTAAAGTATTTGAAATGGATATACTATAGGCTGTATTAATTCCCAAATTGTCCTTATGCATCATAATACAGGATAAAAGATTTTGTAAATAATCGATGTCTAAGTAACAAACAATCCTAGTAAAATAGAGAACTTCATCTATAAGGCGTTATCAAGTTATTCTTGTATAGGACTCAATACAACCTAAAAGTAAGATTTCAGTATAGGAAGATGCTTGTATAGGTCGTAAAATCCGATAATTAGTGAAATTACTTATATAGCAATAGTCAGTATACTTACTAATTATTAGTATCAGCATCTATGGAATCCCCAGTTAGAAAGAAGAACAGCTCATTAGGGAATTTCTTCAGTACTCGTATTTGTTATTTTACAGTAGTTTTATAAAGCCAATAAAAGTACTGGATCACTAAACTCAATTTACGCAATATCATCACTTAAATACATATACGATGCTGTGAATTAATTAAGTCCTTATAATTAATCTGATTCTATATGCTATGTGAAAATGCTATTAACTCATATATTATCCTAATCAAATTGGGGTGTATAGAACTCTTCTTATAAAACAATCAAGTTATAATACACAACTAAATCTTTTAAAGTGTCGAATTACACTGATTTTACCTTGGCTGCTTGTATCAAAGATTTATTAACTCACTCTATATTACAAATACTCAAATTGATATTTTTGATATCTTAGTTCTAATACTCATGTGCATATCACCTATTATCATATTTAGACAATACAATAATATCAAAGTTATCTTTAAAGTATACAAAATTTGACTGATCATACACAAATCTTTGTATTTGAATTTGACCAATTTCAAAAAAACAATATTTCTCTAATATTTAACCCTTATCTAATACCATTTATATATATTAACACTTTTACTCTATTCCTATCTCTTCTAGTTAACTGCACAAGTATTATTATAACACTTCCTGGTGTTCATCACTATCATCATACTCAGCAACATCTTCCATCAACTCCTCCAACTCTGCTAATTGCTTATCAATATCATCCATATAGCTAACTATCTTAGGCCTTTCAGTTCCTTGGTCATATCCTACTATATCCTCTAGTTAATCATTCCAATCATTTATTTTCCGACTAATTGAAATGCCCAATTCATATATATCAGCAGTGTTAAGTTAATCTGTGCCTAATTCTCCTCGTAAAGAGTCAATATTAACTCCGTACTCTCTTGCAGCTTAGCGGAGTTAAAAGAGTGTAGGTTCTTCTGCTTCTGGTACTTCAAACTCATCTTCCAGTTCTTATTATTGACTCGTTGGTTGCTAGTTTAATTCTGTTTTAAATTATTCTTCTTTTAGCTATTCTTCTCGTCTTCAGGAGTCTAAGTCGTCTAGAGTTTATTAGATGTTTTAGTTGAGATTTTAAGCTTTTTAAACTATACTTTGCTCGTTTCTTTGTTGTTGGAGGTTTTTAAGAGCAGCAAGGGATTTTGGAAAGTACATTTTTTAAATTAATTTATACCAAAGTGCATCGAATTCAAATATAATAAAGTATAATCAATTTATTAAGTAAAGCTGATGGAAGAATCATACCTAATAGAATATGTCAAGTTTAATAATTTGAAATCAATTATTCCCTGATAAAAGTAAGGTTTTTGTTGTGAAGAATAAAGTATAATATTGCATTTTGTACATATCAAGACAAAATAGTTATTTTTCACTATTTACTACTGAGAAGTCGATTAGCTTTCCTATTAAGAATTATGAATACAATATAAACAGAAAAATTCAAAAGATTAAATAATATAATCGATTTAACTTACATTAATCTATTTAACCATACTATTATATGTGATAGATTAAACCTATTATAAACTATTTATCCAGATATTTATGTGCATTAAACATACAACTATATGAAAACAGTTTAAACACTTTTATAATAAAATGGACCGAAGAAGATCTAGAAGAGGAAGATTCAGAGGCCGTAATACCAGAGGAAATTTTAGACAAATAAATGAAATAAATCAAGCCCAACTACAGTAACACGAAATACTACCCTAAAATCTGCAAATATACGAAAAAGAGCAAGAAATAATTCAATAAATTGCATAATAAGACGTGATAATAATCAAAGGTGACACAGGCTGTGGTAAAAGTACCTAAGTGCCCCAAATTCTACACAGGGTTTACCCCGATGCTAAAATAGTTATTTGTGAGCCGAGAAGACTGGCAGTTTTAGCCACTGCTAGACGAGTAGCATATGAAATGAAATCTAAAATAGGCGGAAAAGTAGGATACCATCTAATGGGAGAGAGGGAGTTCTCCAAAAATACTCAATTGAAGTATGTGACATACGGAATCTTCAGCTAGGAGGTTTGCAGTAAAGGTGATTTTTCTAAATTTCCCTATGATTTTGTAATATTAGATGAAGTTCATGAGAGGAGCTTAGAACTGGAAATCTGTATGACGATTTTAAAGCATATAATCAAACAAATCGGTATAAAAGTAGTGCTTATGTCAGCTACTATAGACACAGACCTTCTGGCTAATTATTTTAATCAATAGGAAATAAATGAGTGGAATTTTGACAATTTGAGTTAAGTTGAAGTTGTAGAGGAATGTGATGTCTGAGGCAATAATTAGTACTGAAGTAACACGAATTAAAATCAACGCAAATTCGCAAAGCAGTCGAGCATTTATTAAACCCACAGATAAGATTAAGCTGGGACTATTTTACTATAGGGGTAAAATTTTGAAGTTTTTGAATATTACATAGAAGAGATAATAAAAACTTATAATAAATTAAACGAACCAATGGATGACCAATGACTAAACTTTGCTTTTACATAGTAAAAAGTACAGAATCTATAAGGTGTGTTTCCTTAATCCTACGATTTATGCGTTAAACTCATCTAGATGATTATCTAGAACTAAATAGTACAAGAGAATTCCCTAGGAACAATTTTGATTTTCTTACCAGGACTGCAAGAAATCCAAATAATGTCAGATCAAATCTACTCTAGCATACCTGACTAAAACCTACAAATAATCCCTCTTCATTCCATAATGCCTTAATAAATCCATGCTTAAGTACTAAAACCTCTTGACACCAACACCCGTAGAATAATAATAAGCACAAGTATTGCCGAAAGCTCTATTACTCTTCCAGATATAAAATACATAATAGATTTCGGGTATTGTAAGGAAATAGTGTTTTAAAGCAAGAGTTATTAGGAATCCTTAGAACTATTCTGGGCCTCTAAGAGCATGATGTAGTAGAGAAAGGGACGGGCTGGAAGGGTGGCTTAGGGAATATGCTTTAGATTGTTTCCTAAGTGGTTTTATGACTAGATAGTGCAGGAATACAGTACTCCTGAGATTTTAAACAGCCCATTAGACAGACTCGTGCTAAAAGTGATAAATTTAAACCTAGGAGAGCCTAAACTGCTATTACAAAGGTCACTGCAGCCTCCTAATATAGAGGACTTGGATGATACTATTAAATATCTTCATTTCCTAGGAGCCCTGGACAATGGACTGACTTAGTTAGGACATCTTGCTGTTAAACTTCCTATTGACGTGTAATTAACCAGATTAATTGACATTGGCTCAAAATTTGGCTGTGTTGATGAGTGTATTGCTATTGCTAGTATATTGGCTAGTTAAAAATATGCATTTATCAACTGTGGTCTTCTTAATCATAATGCACTTAAAGCGTATTCTTTAAGATTAGAGCTGGGAAAAGGGTTAGAAAGTGATGTTTTGCTGTAGCTGAAAGTATTTGCTAGTATGTGAAGCTTGCATAAGTACAAGTTTATTGATTTTACTAATACAGGGAGTATTCGGTTGAAATTGAATTATAAAAGTTTGGAGTGGTATTAGAGGAAGTATTTTATTGACTCAACTTGGTTCAAAAGTGTTGTGATAAATTATATCGAATTATAGAAAAGAGTGCAGAGATTTGGGTTTTAGTTTGATCTTTGCTAGTTTGAGATTTTAAAAGATTTGGAGTAGCATACTGAGCTAGTTGATAAGCTGAAGATTTGTATTGCCGCAGCTTTTCTTACTAAATTCAGTAAAAGTGAGTATTTAATTGGAAATTTGTAATAAAGATAGCAGATTTTGCAATAGATTGGTGGAAATACTAATGCTGTTGCATTGAATGATCTTCACAAGAGCTTAAGTGAGGAAGATATTAGATACTTGTTTAGGTTTTGTAAGATATAATAAATTGATACGTATGGGACCTCAGCTGTTGTATAATTTGAAGATAATGATTCCCTATAACTTGCTTTGTGGATGAGTAGTAATATGAATAAATATAAGAACTAAATTTTCATGGTTTTTAATTAGGTTGACTACGACTAAGAAAACAATATTTTGTCGGTAAAATCTATTTAAAATCCATAGTTTATTATGAGATAAATCAACTTTTAAGATTTATAAGAAGGAATGTCACCATATTATGAGTAGACGGATTAAAATAGTACAAAATACTATGCACATTGTCTGAAAAGAGCAGAGTATCCCGATTAAAGCGCTTATATCGATCTCTTTACTCATCAATTTATCACAATCTTTGATGATTCATTGAACTAAAATTATCCTAATAATGGAATATAAGATAATTACTTAATATCAATAGGCTACTCTTAAAGCAGGGGCAGATTACAGTCAATTAATAATACTTTAATTACTAATTTTAACCTTTTTGGGCAATTATTTCTTATGATTTTTGGAAATGATTATGAATTAGAGCTTGATTATTACAATATTCGGTATGATACCATAAAATCAAACAATTCTAATATAAATTTGAACTGAATTTTGCTTGATGAGGATATTGCATTAGTAAATTAAGCAAAAAATGAACTAAAAGATAATCCAAATTGCTTTTAAAGAATAAATGAAATAATTTAAACTCTTAAACAAACAGAAAGAGTTCCAATTACCTAGGAGTATCCAAACTGAATAAATATATTATAGGGCTAAGTCTAATTGAGATAGGTTAAAACAAGTACTGAATTGAACAATTTTGCATAGGAGGTTAATCAATTAAAATAAAATTTGATAGAAAGGATTAATTAAACAGAAAGCATCCTATTGATCTAAAAGCCTATTATTATATGTAATTAATGTAGGGCTAAAGTGTGTGATTTAGAACAAATATACAGAAATTAAAGCAAGTATGAAATGAGATTTACCTTTGCAACAATTTTCGATTTTGAGTAGATTAAAAGCATTATTCCTGATGTAGTAGGACAGTCTAATATGGGTTACTGTAAAAATGGACATGAAGTATGTATAATTATCAATAATAAACAACTGATTGATTACAACTCACCTGTATTAATACAGTTTCCTGGATTACACGAGTACTAATTTTCCCAGGAAACAATGAAAAATATAGAAAAGCTTAAAAAATAGCATTAATTCAACACAAGACATGAAGCCTATGATTTAACCTGTGCTATATGCGAATTTGATGCTAGCACATCAAGAAATCCAATTGAAGTATTTCTAAAGCACATCAGATTCCAAGATCATGAGAGGAATATCCAGAATTTTAGTAAAACTTATTTCCCTTATATGTTAGCTCCTTATATAAGCATACTATTCTAATCTAATTTCAAATTATAAAAATGGAGCCCGATACTCTAAGAACACTTAAGATAAAAACAGGAGCAGTGAAGCGCATAGGAAGAGAATATGAGTCGTATGAGCGAGAGTCCTAAAGAGACAAAGCTAGAATTCAAAAGCTGGAAGAAGACGGTGCCTCAGAAAGCTAATTAAAATAGCAGTAGGAAGTGCTCAGAGAATCTTTAGCAATGATTCCTAACACTAGAAAGCGATTGACTGATGCTCTCGAGGATCTGTAAAATTTCCTAGAAGAAAACGAGTTTGAGGAAGATAATGAGGACTTTTAAGAGGCAACAAGTGCAATAGATAGCATCAGAGAAAAGATCTTTAATTCAGATTAGTAATAAAGCCTCAGTATTTAGCTTTGTGTTCTAATGTGCTAAGTACGTATCGGGCGGTGTTTTAAATGCATTTTTAATACCGCCATTGTCTGGTTTTAAGTGATATCACTATAACACTTTAAAATATACACTCCAATACAGAAATAGCTTCTAAATATTAAAATGTCAGATCATCTAACCTAATTATTAGCCAAAATAGAAAAAGAAGCCACTAACTTGGCAACATAAGACACTACAGCTATTCAAAGCTAAAGTCCGCAATACAAACTGAGCCCAGATTCATTGAGAAAATTAAATATTAGCCCTGATAGCTCGGTTACTGATAAACGAAATTAAGTGACAGCGTAAAATCTTATGAAAAGGAAGAATAAGAGACTAGTTGATAGATAAAACAGTATTGATAAACGAGTAAGAAGGACACTAAGGTCTAAAATAACCACTATATTGCACAATCTGCCTATCATGTGCCCTATTGAACTAAACAGGCATAACAGATACTTAGAACTAGAGTAAAAGTACAATATAAATAAAATCAACGAAAAGCGCAAGTAAATCAGTAAAAAGGAGGTCAAATTCTACGGATTAAAGGACAATTTAGAGTTTGATATCAATGGAAGAATAATGAGGCAAAAGAAGAAGAAAGATAAGGAAATAACTCCTATTGAAATGCTACTAGAAAAGCTAAGTTAACAAGAAATCGATATGATTCAAGAAGATCCTGCATACTTTATACACGATTAAGAGCTAAGGAAGAAGTTTTAAAAGATTTATAAGCATGATTGAGACAATTTACTCTATCCTAAGCCCATCAAGCCAACATAAATACAAAGAAACAGTCCAAATAAGTACAATTTAGACACTTTAAAGCAATTTTAGATCAATCAGGAAATGATTCAGTAGGAAAATGAAGAAAAATTAAGAGAAAAGGTAAACAGGGATAATGAAAAGATTCAGTAGTTGTAAAAGCTTAAATAAGACAGAGAGAATCAACGAAGATAAAAGAGTATAGAAAGGTAGTAAAAGCTTGATTAAAAGCTGAAATCTATGCGGATATAATAAAAAAGTGTGATAGATAATTACATAGAAAGATAGAATCAAAAGCATTCAATTTTCGAGAATAACAAAATTATTTAGCAGGAAAATATAGTAAAATAGCTAAAATAAAGTTCTTAGAAGTACTTGAATAGGAGGTAATTAGCTATAGAGAAAATTAACTAATATGAAACTGAAAGATAAAAGGTTAGAAACTGGAAAGAAATGATATACGACCTAGAAAACAACATGATTAATACATAAAAGTAAAGAGCTATTGATGAAAAAGTACAAAATGTTGTTAACTAAAATAAAAGGTGAACTCAGAAGTGCATATAACTAAGAAAATCTAATTCAACTGATGAATTTCGTAATGAGAAGCTTAATCAACTGTTCAAAAGACTATAAAAATCAGAGAAAAGGAAAAAAGAGCATTTACGAAACATTTCGTAACAAAGAAAGGAGTATAACGAAAAAGTGCTACTTACTTAAAAATTCTTTTATAAAAATGTAATGATATTAAAGGTTTTAGTTATTATTTAAGGCAGTGTCTTGATTAGGAAAGCTCGGAGGACTTTGGATTAGCATCGGGTAATTCATAGTAGGAAGTTGTCATACTGGGTACTGGTAGTAAGGAACTAGTATTTACGGCATTGCTTGGATTTGGGGATTTTAGGAGCTTTATGCCATAAAGCTGTTTTCTAGTTCAAAGGGAAGGTGAATTAATTGATTTACTAGCGTTATTTAAAATTGAGGGTCCTAGGTAAGTTTTTAGGCCTTTTGTTAGATTATAGGTAATTGTTAAGTTTAGTTGTTTACGTAGTAAACATAGTATAAATTCTACCATAGCACTGGCTCTTTTGGTGTAATAGATATTGCTTATTTAAACATCTCTATAGCATTTTGACTCTAAGAGATTAAGTAGTAAAATATTCCTAATGAGCACAAATAAACCGGAGATTTTTAGTTATAGATCAAAGCTCTAGAAAGCTCTTAAAAGGCTTCATTGAATCTTTATTACTACATAAATATTCTACCTGATATATAGTGCAGATCTCCTCTTTCCTACACTTCTTATCCTATTAACTGCTTAGCAACATTTATCAAATTAGCGGCATTTATATAGTCTTGCATAATAAACTTCACCCAGCTAAGACATTGATAAGTCCTCCAATTTTAATTATCTATAACCAATGCTTCTTATAACTTTTTGACAGCCTGAGTCATATCGTTCTACTAGACATAGCAAAGTCCTATTATATTATGAATTTCCACTATTCTGTTATTAGGAATTTAAACCTGACAGTTTAAGCTTTAAAGATAGTAACTTATAGCCATGTCATACTCTTTCTAAGTCTTCAGAATATTCCCCAGTTTATAACACACATCATGCTTATGCTCAAATTATGCGTCTATTTGCAGTACAGCTCTCAAAGCCTTCTAAGAGTGACTAAACTGGCCGGATTTATAGTACAATAATCCAATTCCATATCAAAGTTAAGCGTCTTTTAAATCCCCTTGAATTTCTAACGCTTTTTGATATGACTCTTAAGAATTCTTTAAATTTCCTTATAGAAGATAACAGTGTCCTAGAGCCATCCATGATTTTATGTTTTGGTCGTCCATTGCTACTATCTTTTGGTAACTTTCACATGCCAGTGAGAAACTGCCGTTTTAAGCGTGGAGATGGGCTATATGGGATAATGCTCTCAGGTTGTAAGGATTCTTTTGCAAAACTTCCTCAAGGTGCTGTATTTCTTCAGACATTTATTATGTTGAAATTAATCAGTGAAAACAAATTTTGTATAGAACTTGAATCCTTAGGCATCAAATATACCAAAAACTCGATTTTATCTAACTTAATATAATTTATTCAATCTAACTATTCGCATATTGAAATAATTTCATCCCATCTAGCCTTGAGCTTCTTCTAATGCAATAAAGGATATACACGCATAACAGCACTTTTGATTAAATTTTTAGCCATAGTGTTGGACATCTCTGCAGCTGTTTTTAGTACATAGCACCCATAAGGACAATTGAGCAGCATCTGCAGCTTATCTACCTCGATGATTTCAAATAACAAATTTTCCCTCAAATACTCAATCCTCATAAACTTCTCTACTACGTTACTTGCAAATTTCTAAACGCACAATTAAGCAGTGTTTTCTTCCATCTTTATACAAATTTTCTATGCCAATCCAGGAATCTAAAACTCAATCATATGCTGAATAAGATAGTTTCCATATGGATCCTGAATAAGAACAAGTAAGTTATCCAAAGCCTCATTTATAACGAAGGGATTAGTCACGCATTTCTTAATAACACACAACCCTAGCTTATCAGTCGCCAGCTCAACCACATGTCCAATCAACTAATTAATGATAAACCCAATACTCTTTAGAGTAACCAGTAATCTTTGCAACACATGCGAGGCAAACTTATGCTTTGCCAAACATAGTGCATTAGTAGCAAAATTTCTTGCATATATCTTCTCCTCTTCCGGCAAACTGGCCAACCCTATTAAAGTTTGCAGGGAATGTGTCCCTCTAGGGTTCATGGCTATTTATTACAGCCCGTGCTCCATACCTTTCAGTAGCATCAGTCTCTGGGTTGAGCTGCACTGCTGGAACAGGCTCTGACACAAGTAGTTTCCGTATAAATCTACCATGAGCTCGGAGATCTGGGAGCACTGCTGTCCGAATCCCGGAGGAGCCTAGTTCTTTATAGGAGCTGCAAGTGTGTGGACTATTTGCTCTATTTCCTCCGGGGAAGCCCTGGCAATTATTTACTAGGCTTGCTTACTCCCGGACTTAGTCTTGCTTAGCTCTACTAGGTTTTAGAGGTCTGTGGCCGGGAAGCCACGGGGTAAGTCGGGGAACTCTTCGGGGGTAATGTCAGTGGTAGATGCACTGTTGTCCTCACTTAACAGTTTCTCGAAGAAGGACGTCATTGAGTTCTCTACTTTAAAGTCGCATTGAGTGAAGTCGATTTAGTTGAAGTGGATTCTGAACTTTTCCATGATTTTTTATTATGGAATAGGTTAAAGGAATAAATGGCCAGCTTTAATAAGTAAGTATTTAGGGAGTGAAATGCTGATTTTGAAAATGTTACATTTATGTTTTTATATGTAGGGAAGATCATCCTATGTGATTGCTTAAAAAGTAATTTAGTATTTTTAAATTGTTCGAATAGTCTAAAGAATTGGATAGTTTGAGCCATTTACAAAGTAAAATGCTTATATTATTAAACAGCATGATAGCTTGTACAATGATACTACTTGAATAAATACGAAAAAATTCGTAATATTAACAGGAATATAACAAATTTAATTACTATCAGAGCTCCTAAAAATCCCTACTTTCCATATAACCTATTAATCTTAATATGTATAATTAACCCTAAAAAATCTAAATAATTTTAATATTTCTAATTTTTATAGGATAAGGTAACCTGTGACTGGGCATATAGCATACACACAGCCGGGTATACAGGACCTTAAAGATCATCAAAGGCAACTCCAAAAGAGTTGCCATTCCTTGCAAAACTTAAACTAGCGTTACCCCCTATAAAACTCAGCTATACTCCAATAACATCTCCAACAGCGCATGGCTCTCCATACTCCTCCTCTGCGTTCTTAGGCCCGTACTTGTGCCCACTGTATAAATCTTACTTAAAGCAGCAATACCCCCACATCTTCGCATCCTCCCTCGGCCCTGTACTCAAATTCTTCTCCTTGTCAGCCACTCCAATCCATACATCCTCCTCCGCGGCCATCTATTCTATAGTAATCTCCCAGAAGTTATCCCCTTACTACAACTCCTAGGATGAAAGTGCAATGCTGTGCATTTAGGTCTGGTTAATAGCAGTTGTGTTACTATTAGAAATCTAGATGTTAGAAGAAGACATCTACAAGTCCCAAGTAATCCACTGCTAGACTATCGCTATAAACTTAGCATGGTCCGGAAGCTTTAAACTGTATGGAGTGTCAGTGACTTTTACAAACTTTAGAGATCCCATGGGGTATAGCAGTTTTACGCATTGAGGATTAGGCAGCTCTAGTTCCTTGCAAAGTTACTCGAAAAGGTTGTGGAAGGTTTAGGTGACTTCTACCTTATATTCCAGTTCTTTGCGATTTCCTATAAAAGATTTGATCTTTATCATTATGGAGTTGGATAATATAGAAGAATTTAAGTAACCCATCGCCCCTCATTCCAACTGCACAACTGCAAGTGTACTAGTCTTCTTCATAAGTCTTGCATACCCGTAAGTTGTGTACACTATATCTTCCATTTTATATAATTAGGGAATGCGAAATTTAGAGTATATTTCCTCGAAGACCTGCACTCGGGACTTGTTTGTCATTTTTTAGATCTATTTTAGCAGTTTGTTTGTTTTGTATACAAAAAGGAAAAGTTTGTTTGTGTTAGGGTCCTCATCGATTAGTTCTAGAGTAAGTTTTACAGCGTTTAAGGCGTCAGTGATTTGGTCGTCATCTGCTTCTTGTTATAGCTTGAGTTTTTGCTTCACTAAAGGTCTTATATCACTCTC
Source organism: Condylostoma magnum (assembly GCA_920105805.1). Taxonomy (NCBI): domain Eukaryota; phylum Ciliophora; class Heterotrichea; order Heterotrichida; family Condylostomatidae; genus Condylostoma; species Condylostoma magnum. The sequence continues at coordinate 15,432 of CAKKTI010000040.1, forward strand.
TTTTAGCTGTTGCTAAAGGAGATTTATTCTAGTTTCGTAAAACTGTATAACACTTAAATCTTGCTGGTCTTTATAACTATGTTAATTGAACTCTTTTCCGTACAATTTCTTATATATGCTCTTTGTGTCTTATGTGTTAATAGGGCTTTGATTATCTGAACTTTCTATACTATCGTCTTAAAATACCTCCTTTTATGATTCCGTATGAACTTCTGAGTATTTTCCTCCTCTAGGAGTAGAGGCCTGGCTAAAAGACCTTAAACCCTTAGTAAAATTACTCTTATTACTTACTGTGGAGTCCTCTGACATATTCCTCTGAGTCGGTGTATATGAGTAATGCGGGTACTAGGGCCTTGGAATTCCGCTAGGAATTCTCAACTACTTAAACTACGGGCGTATTGGCTTCATTATATAAAATGGAAGTCTACGAAATAGTGAAAAGTATAGGATCGGGAAATTTTGGGTAGGTTTATCTTGTTCGACACAAGTACGAAGGTAGAAACTATGCTGTGAAGAAGATTAAGACCAGAGATATGTCGGAGAAGGATAGAGAAAATACTGAGTAGGAAGTGAGAATTCTTTAAAAGATCCGCCATACTAACATAGTTGCCTACAAAGACTCGTATATAGACAGGGAATAGTTTCTATGTATAGTCATGATTTACTGCGAAGGAGGCGACATGTATAGCAAGATTAAAGCTTAGAAGGGGAAAAGATTTCAAGAATCACAGATTCTTGAATGGCTCGCTTAGATACTAATGCCTCTTCTGTACTTGCATGACAAAAAGATTCTGCACAGGGACCTAAAAACTTCTAATATTTTCTTTAAAAACGGGAATATACGACTAGGAGACTTTGGAATTGCTAAGGTTTTAGATGGAACTAGAGATTTTGCTAATACATGCATAGGAACTCCATACTACATGTCCCCGGAGTTATTCAAAAACAAGCCGTATTCCTACAAGAGTGATGTATGGGCCCTAGGATGCGTTTTATACGAGATTTGCAACCTAAGACACGCATTTGATGCGTAAAGCTTGAACGGGTTGGCAATGAAGATACTAAGAGGCAGTTATGCTCCAATTTCACCTTCTTATAGCAAAACTTTAAGGGACTTGATAACCAGAATGCTGAATATTAACCCATAGGCCAGGCCCTCAATGCAAGATATACTAAATGTTCCGATAGTCAAGAGGTATGTTGTGTAGTACTTAAGGGAATAACTAAACAGGCACATGGAGCCTAGTGATGTAGATGACCTAAACATAGACTCATTGAGAGACTAAGCTGATAAGTACAATCTAACTCAGTTTATTAACGGAGACTAGCAAATACCTAACAATCCTCCCCCAGTGCATAGAAACCCGAATGTTTTAGAAGTGAACTTAAAAAAAGAAGAAGAGGAAAAGCAGAAGATGGAGGATGAGCTCAACAGACTCAATGAACGTAGAAAAATGGTTAAATAGAAGATAAGAGATACAAAGCAGGTAGAAAACCAAAAAGCCAATGAAATGGAAAGAAATTAAAAGCAAAAATAAATCGAAGCTGAAAGAAGAAGAGAACAAATACTGAAGGAAAGGCAACGAAAGATCTAAAATTTCAGAAATATTCCAGAGGAAAGCTCAAGGCAATCAGAGGAGTCAAAAGATGATTCAATGAGTAATTCTAAAGACAGGGTTTTATAAATAAAAGAGCAAAAACGTAAGGAGGAGGAGCAGAAACTAAATCAGTAACTAAATCACATCAGAAAACAAAACCAGTAAAACCGTAAAATAGCCATTGAGCAACACAACGCTTAATTCAGAACATCCTCTGGCCTACAGGACGTGTTTTCCTTCTAAACTCCTACTGAAGATGCTAACATGTTTGATAGATAAGACGAGTTTTCCGATGATTCCTTTTATGAGTTAGACGAGCTTGAGGAGTAAGTTGAGTAGTAAAAGTAGAAAATATAAGAGAAAAATCACATGATAGAGGAATTAAGGGAAACTTTAAGATCATCATATGATACGTTTAATGAGGACTATGAGGATTACGACTCACCTTTGAGTAAATCTTTAGAGCAGGTAGAAGAGGTGGATGAGGAGGAAGCTAGGGACGAGCCCATGTCGTGATCTTAAGTTGCCAGGGACAGGCTGAAACTGTTGAGACACAGGTGCGAGTCTGGCCTGGGCAACCAACTGTTTTAAAGTGCTTATGACTTTTTACAGCAAAACTCACAGTAAAATCAGCAAATTCAGAGAAATGGGCTTATAAATATTCTAGGGGCTGATAATATAGGCTACTGGGCCTTATTTGACCAAATACTTTTCTTAGAGAGTAGTATATAGAGCTAAAAAATGATGTTTATTTGTAAATTGCATAAAAATGCATATTGTTATCTATGCTCTAATAGCATTGGTAAAAGGAGACTAGGATAACCTGGATGCTGAAACCGCTGAAATAATTAAGGAGTGAGACGAGCATATGGGAGACTTTGAGCCAGCAGATCTGATCACCTTTGTGCTTCCTGCAAGGAAAGAAGAAACATTTTTTGAAGAAATCACAAAAGTACCTTCTAAAGTAAGAGGGGCCTGGTTTGTAGCAAGCGGGGAAAATGATCCTATTGATTTCTAGATTGTTGATCCCTCGCAGAAAACTGTGTTTTTCAAGAAAAGCAAAAGAGAAGTGATATTCTACTTTGATGCGGAGGTAAAGGGAGTTTATACATTCTCGTTTAGAAATACGAAGATGATAACTAAAAAAACTATCACTATGGCAATGCATTGCGGAAACTCAACCTCAGAAGTACTGTAAAGTGAACATTTAGATCCTTTAGAGAAGGAGTTGATTGTTTTTAGTAAGTAAGTGAAGGATTTTCAGCTAGAACAGAGATTTTCATCAATGCGGCAAGAAGCACATATGAATACCATGGCTTCGGCTAATTCTAACTTGTTGTGGCTGAGTGGATTTGAGTTTATTGGAATTATTGCCGTGTCTGCATGGTAGATATTTTACATAAGAAAGTTGCTAGGGAATAATAATAGAACAGTAGTATAGTTTAATACAGATAATTATTGATAAATATACACAAACTCAGTAACATTTTATTAATAATAAATGCCAATAATCTTTTTCTGATTACTCTCAATTACACTATAAGTCAATACTTAAAGTGTCAACCCCGGTACAATCTCCCACTGAAAGGAAAACTGGAATCTGGCTCCAATTACACCCAGTGCTTCTAACTGCTCCCACTCAAACGTTACTTTAACTTTTAACATTAGAATAACTAACGCCTTAAAGCCCGGAGATACTATTGAACTCTACTTGCCTAGTCCCTTTTCCAGCGGTCCGTATATAGTTTCCTAGTCATCAAGGCCGGCTAAATCGGAGTTTCAGGTGGATTTTTAACTAAGTGAGCCAACTCCACCCTCCCCAGGGGCCTATGGCCCCTTTAAGATTTATACAAGAAGAAACACCACTGGCTAAATAGTAGATATGACCAATGCCTTTGGCTCTGTATATCTAGAAGAGGCAGTTGGAGAAGCACATTAGCTATCGCCTAGTCTTCCATCAGGAAATACTATAGGACTGTCAACCAGTACCAGTCTTCAACTATCATTTAGTCTGCAACGCGAGATTTGGAGAAATGATGTGTTTACTGTTGTGATTGATAATAACTGGGCACTTTAAAGCACTTCGGATAATTAGAGATGTTACTCTAAGGTCGGGATTTCAGAAAAGAATCATTTAAGATCATCTAGCACAATTTTGTCTGTATTTGAGAACTATTTAGACTGTGCAGCTGATGTTGATGATAATAAGGTGTATATATATGGAATAGGAAGCACAGTTGAGCACGATACCAATATAACCTTGGTAATCAACGGTGTTATATCTCCCAACAAAGTGTACAGTGAAAGCAACTGGCATATTTACCATTAAAGAACTTATACAACAGTTATTAAAAGTTGATGGTAGGGATCAGGTATACAGCTGGAAATTGGAGAATTATAAATGTCATGGAAACCTCATAATGGGTATTCAATCTCTGATATAGTGTTATATAGCACTCTGTATATGGACATTATGGTTCATAATTAAAACGCTGTGCCAGCTGAGCCGTTAGAAGGAACTCCTGGGTAGATTGCTCTGACATTCTCAGGAATTGACATATCTTCCTCGCATTACAAGTTCTCAGATGCTGATTAAAGTACCGGAGGTACTAATAACTACTGTTATATACAAAAGAATACAAGTCATGCAATGACTTGCAGTATAATATCAAGTTATCAACTAATTTTATCAGTGATTGCAACTGATGATGCATAAGAGCTTCCTAAGCAAACTGACATTCAGGTTTCTGTACTTGCGTTTTTCAATGGTGGAAATCCAAGAGTTTTTGCAGAATCGAGTCACGAGGAAATGAAGATTGACTAGTGCAATATACTGCCTACTGTAGCTTATGCAAATAGCTCTGTATATAAAATTGCTGAAAATTTCCAGCTGGTGTTTTCAAACGATACAAATTCCCCTGTATACAGAACAGGCCAGGAGGCCTCTATGATAGTCATTGATTACCAGCTTAGTATAAGAAGTGTTGAGCCAGGTGATGTAAATATACAGATCAATGGGCCATGGGAAATATCTAGCAATCATAATATATTTGACAGTAGCATCTGAATTGACTCAACTCCTGGCAGATTGAAGCTGATGCATAAAGTAAGTGATTCTATTAACGCATTTGATACTGATTTATAAAGCAGCGGAGTTCTCGCAGATGCTTAAGTTGACCCATTAACTCTAGAAAGACAGTTCTCTGCTAAATTTAATCAAATGGGAAAATAAGGAGGAGCCCTAGGGTTTTTCATCACTTCTGATGGAATAAACATAACAAATTTTAACCTTCCTAAGATTGCTTCTAACTTGCATACAAGATACGAAGCCTGAATGACTGCAACTTTGGCTGATTTTAACTACATAAAATTCGCGTAGTTTGGATTCATACCAAACAATTTAACTTCAGTGAGCTTAGAAAGATTTTGCTTAAATCACCTTACTTTAACTCTAAAGCCAAGATTCTCAGTAGAAGGAAGCCCAGATTTAAGCTTCTATATTGATATTTAGTTCGACGCGGCCTATGAGGAGAGACTTGGCTCTAATCTATCAATCGGCAGTATGTACCCAGCAATATTCCGAGATTTTGTACCGAGGGTATACAGTGTGCTAATATCTTCAAGAACTATTAGAGTGTATGGCTAAAACCACATTAATTCAAGCAATGTTTATACTGTTTAAACAGCAGCGAGCAATACAGCCCAACCAGTCACAGTCAGATGGTTTTCTATTCATGCAGACAGCCATGAAGAACAGGTATATTTTATTTAAGCCTCTGGAATTCCAGCTGTTGGATCTGCTACTTACGGCAATGGAATCTCAGTAAACTTCGATTTATGAGTAAATGCTTCAAGACTACTGTTTAGGACTGCAGATCTAGGAGCTAGTCCGTCTACCTAAGCAGTTTTTATACAGTTTCCCAGTGGATTTGATATAGAACTTACTACTTGGTAGGTATCAAGTGGATCTCAGGTACTGTCTAATGATTTATCAGGATTTCTGCATCATCCCGACAACAAGTTTTGAAGTTTTCCTTTGATTTATGGAGAATATTTGTGTGATGCAGATGATTGCGTGCTCTAAATTAATGATGTTTAATCTGGGCCTATAGTTACCGGTACAATTGATATTTTATACGGAAAAACAGGAGTTTGTAATCTCTACAATGATCTAAACATGCTGGCTGGAGATATTTTCATAGAAATGGCTAACTCTGTAGTTACTAGTAGGGGGCCGGACAGTTACCATGCTGATATGCAAATTATAATATCTCCCTAGTTTCAAATGCCTGGGCCAATTGCCGGCCACTAGTAGTCAACTGGTATTATTACAATTGATATCGATAGAAGCTGGAAATTTTGCGCTTAGACCGTCTGCTAAATTGAAGGTATTACTCCAATTTCACCTGATGTTGAAATTTGTACTATTTCATACGAAAATTATCAACTTTATTTATCCAATTTCTAGGAGTTTGGTGTATTCACTCAGATATCATTGAATTTGAACAGTATAATGCCACCTGAGAATAGTTCAAACAGTCCAAGAGATTTTAGACTTATAACTTCTATGGAGACTAAGTATTCTACTACTGTTTACCCTGGACATGTTATAGAAGGGAATATTACAAACTTCAAAGAAATGACTGAGGAGATAAGTGTTGAGTAACGGTAAAAAAGAGCAACCACTACTACCGTGAAGGAAATAACAACAATTCCCAATAACGAAACCATCCAAAACGTTGACTTTTACTTAAAATTTGCTTTATCTAAGTCTGTGCCCTCCTAAGCTGTAATGTTTATAAGTTTTCCAGTTGACTTGATAATTAAACCAAAATTAAATGACTATATTTTCCTGTCAATAGACTATTCATCAGTATCCATAGAGAACAATGTAATTATATTCATTTTAGCTGAGCCTGCGGCCTCTAATACCGAGCTAGAGCTGTATATAGAAGAAGCCTTCAATAACCCAGCAGTCGGCCAGAGCTTATTCGTTACAATAAAAACTTAATATACCTGCGATGCCATTACAATTACTCTGGATGACGATTCTTAATTGGCTTAAGGAGTAGTTCTGCCAGAGACTCATAATCTGAAATTGAAAACAGGAGTTGGAAGTCCTCTTAGCTCAGTTTCAGTGTCATAAAGTGTAAGTAATGCTGGAGAATCATCAAATTACACTTTCAGTTTTGAAGCTTTGGTTGATGCTTCTGATTATTTTATGATAAAGTTTCCTAGGGAATATGATTAAAACATTTCTGGTTTTTGGCCTAATGATGAACTAGATAGGTATAAAAATGTATGAGATAATAATAATTATGTACGGTGTTATACCAACCAGCTTGGGTTGGGTATTGAGTGTACTGTTAGTCATAGAATTGTAAGAGTTTTTGGTATATAGTATACTGGTACTGTGCAGTAAGTTGATATTACGATTTAAAATGTAAGAAATCCGGAGTAAAGCAACCTAAAGTTCAAAATTTATCATATGGATGAGAACGACTCAATAAAGGCTAAAAATGAAGATATACCCGGGCCTTAAATACAACACTTGGCTGATAATATTACAATTCAATCATTATCTGTATCTAATCACTAACTTTTTGATGAGAATGGCAGCATTTACAGTTTCAATTTAACTAATTTAAAGGTTGACAAGGATTACAGCTTTAACATAATCCTTCCAAGACAATATAACACAAATTTACAATATGAGGGGCCTATTCCTTGTGATATGACTTATCCTGATAACTAAGAAAGCGATTAATCAGCTCTTCCAAGTCTAATTGACTGTAATGTGGTCAATAACTAAATTACAGGTAGTATTGATGCTGACTAAGAAGCTGTGATTAACACAAAAGTAAGCTTTACAGTGAATAACCCTGACTGAGGATTAACAAGAGGAAATGAGGTTAATCCTACTGGTAATTATGATGCTTGGGATTATAATGCTTTTACTTTGTATGACCAATGGACTTATCAGTTAAGATTAGGAGTTTATGATAACAGTGATTTGTAAGGCTTCAGAGCTATTTCATATGAAAATGTAAATGTGGCTTATTTAGGATTCAATACAAGATACAGAGGATTTACAGTCAATTCATTTAGCCCTGTGAACAGAGACGGGTATATTCTGCTGTAAAGAGGCACTTATACTGATGAGTTACACATTTCTACCATAAGAGGACCTAGTGATCCTCTAGGTGCAATCTAAGTTGAATTCACTCCTAGTATTTACAATATGAAAGAAAGTTAGATAAAAATAGTATCATTCACTCATAATTTTGTTATATTTGACACTGAGAATTACATTAGCTTTAGAGTAGGAGCTCCTGAGAATACTGATATAGGAATTTACTATATAAATTGAACTACTTCTGAGCTAAGTTATAAAGGGTCTGATAACACTGCTTATGATCCTCCTTATAAAACCTTATTAGAAATTGTAAATAACACTTAAGAAGGTAAAATAGAAATAACTCCTAATGGCAGCATATTTGTTTAATCTGGTACAAGTTCTTTTCCTATAAAAGTACATGTGAGTACTCCTCCATTTGAAAATCTTACCATAAACTTATTATTAAATCAAGAATTACAAGACTAACCAATAACTATTAAGCCATCAACACTTACTTTTGATGCAGAAATTAGTACTAGATATTTTTCAATAGTTGTTGATGAGGTATAAGATACTCCTATAACAGGACAAATCATCTTTTCCTTAAGCGGACCACATTAAAACGACTATCAAACTGTGCCTGACTTAGATTTTACTATAATACAAAGAGAGCAACTTTAGACAATTGTCTCTCCTATCACAGACCATCTAAACGTTTAAAGAACCTCTGCAACCGTAACAGCTTAATCTGAAGAAATAGGAATATTTTATACACAATGTGGGCCTTAAAACATCATTTAACTACAAGGTTCTGAAATAGAGCAGTAATTAAACAATTCTGAGTACTTTATCAACAGTAATAATTACCAGATACCAATCAGAGATAAGGCGTAAGCATCACCTACTGTAGACGACTCTTCTAATTACACTTCAAACTGGGCGATGTTCCAATACAGGCTTTTAAAGCAGCATTTGATGTAAGTCTGGATTTCAGGAGTTCCTAACTATGATAACAGCACAAAAACAGTAATGGAATTGGATGATCTTTGGGCTGGGTTAACATATACATGCTATACTTATATAAAGAAGAACGGTTGGTGGTCAGACGTTGAAATGGAAACCTTTGATACTCAGCCCCCTGCATAAGCTGCTTATTTCGAGACTATGTTCAACGGGTATGCGGAATATGAGGATTTAGAAGACCTGAAAAATCAGATAGCATTTGTAGTTGGCATAATTCCAGATAGGTTTTTAAACTAAGAAACTGATATAGTGTATAACGAGGCAAATGAAGTTATTGAAACTAGGTTTAGATGGGAAATTCCTCCGATTCTTTACAGGGAAAATCCGGAGCCTTTGGATTAGTTGAGCTTAGACTAAGATTAAAGGCAGGTTCTAATGGATTTTGTAAGTGCTAGAAAATTTAGGTTGACTCCTAGTTTCAAAGCAGGTATTGTTGAGTAGGGTTAATACACAACTCCTAGGTGGGTGGATGAATAGGGTGTCTACTTAAGTGAGAATCCTACTGAGAACTCAATAACTGCATCTATGGCTTGCACTACTAATGGCTTTATATGTGGAATTTGTGTACTGTATTAATTAGATGAATTTCCTAATCATTATTAAGTGCTTACTGGGCTTAATATAAATAATCAAACGAGTAATGTACAGCATTCTTGTATTGATAATAATAAGGATTAAGTCTTACTACGTATATCTGGATTAACTGCTGGTACTGAGTATTAGTGTTTTTATCAGTGTTTTAACAATTATCCTGTGAATCCTGGATATGTTTCCTATACAGTCGATTCAGATAGACCTATTAAATATATTACTGAAACCACTGCTATTACTGTTGAGGTTGAGGAGGAAATAGAGGTTGTATATGAAGATGATGGAGGTTTATCAAAATGTGTGACTTTTATTTTATTAGTATTATTAGTTTAGTAAAGCAGCATAATTTAATTAGAAATAAACTAACCATAATCTTTCAATATATAAATGAACAACATAAGTAAAAACATCTAAAGCTTTATTACAGATATTGATGATAGAATTGATGTTCTAAAAAGAAAGTACAGCTAAAGATATAAAAAAGGCAGTAAATTAAACTTACCAATAAGCATTTCCCCAGTTAGTTAAAAAAATTCTCTTACTCCCTAAAACACCCGTCCTAGTATATCCCTCTTAAGCAGAAAGAACAGATCAAAAAAGGTAAAGAGTGATTTATTCAGGAAAACAAATACAACTCAATTTAGAATGAAGAGAAAAAACAGTTTACTAAGAAAGCTAAGAGATAATAAAATCAATTTACCGTATATCCACGATTTATTTAATCAAGCTGATACAACATGCGAAATATTCAGTGCATATAAGAACAGTAAAAAGTATCAAGACTAGCATCAAACTGATCCTTTCATTTCATATTCTAAAGTATGTCTAGAGTAAAATGTGCCCCCATTGCCTATTTTAAGCAAAATTAACGATAATAAGCTAGTATTGAACAATTATGTCATCTCTCTGCCATACTGCAAAGCTCTGGGATAATCTATTCCTTTAATACAGCTTTTAAGGGAAATTTATTTGGATAGTAATTAAATTTCAGATGAAGGTGGAAGTCTAATAGTAAAAGCAGCTTCAAAGCACGGAAATATACAAACACTTTACTATACAAATAATGAAATTGGGTAAAAGTTTGTTAAAAGTGTATAGAAATTGGCGTATAATACGGACTGCTTATAGGACTTAAGTGTAAAGTAATGCAAGGTAAATGCTAAAAACTTATCTGCTTTATTAGCCAATTTACTCCCAGCAACTGAAATGCGAGCTTTAAATTTGAGTAGTATTAAATTAAGACTTACACACTTAAAGCATATTGCTAAATTACTCCAACTGCCAAGACTAACAAACTTAAACATATCAAAATGCTAACTTTCTACAGAGTTTCAGCTTAATTTTTGACGATTTCTAAAAAGAAACAAAAAACTGAGATATTTAGACATTTCCTCGAATTCACTGAACTCCAGTAACTATTAGATCTCCTATTAAGTGGGAAATGTGCTAAGTATACACAGAAGACTTATGCGGCTAAATTTCAGTAATTGCAGGCTTACTGACAATGACATAATGCTTATCACAAATGGCATGAAGCAATCCCGAACTATTATATCGGTTCATTTTACAGATAATCAAGCAACCTGTTTTGACAAAATCGCAAAAATCTTGGATGCTAAAAATTCCATAAAATTGCAAGCAGATTCTATACTTTTCGCAAAATCACCATTGACCAATCATTACTATACTAAAAATTTGAGTCCTTATGACAAGTATAAAGCAAATATGAAGAAATAATCCGGGTCTATAACTCCTAATCTGAAATTCAGAACAAACAACGGTAAAAGTGTAGTACTGCACAATGATAAATTTGTGAATGTATTCAAACCAGTTTGTCAAGCTAGAAATAACTAGCCGATTATTTACACTAGAGTATTGGGATACAGTGATATAATTGACTCAGATAGATGAGTACTAAGCGATCAGTGCTGGGTTTGTTAACGGTGGAACTTTGTTACGTTTCTAATAAGAAAATCTAACTTAGTGCTACTTGATACACTAGGAAGACTTAAATAATTCCAGGGGGACAGAGGCCCCCTTACTCTAATTTCCTCTTTCAACGGTTGGATTGGCCTACCATTTGAATAAGTAGATTATGATAAGTACGAGCTACAAGTCATTATTCCTCCCGGGAGTCATAGATTCTTCCTTATATACGAAGATAATTACATATACACCACCAACTCCTACCCCAGAAGGAAATGGGGGAACATTTATGTTAATATAATAAAAATTGACAAAAGACAATTCGAAGTACCTTTAAAATTTTCACATGCTGAACTAATTCAAAGGTACTTTTATAAACCAGAATCAGTTTTTGCTGAATTCAAAGAAGATGATGAAGACTCACGATAACTTATGTTCGATAATGACCTAAAATACACCAAAATTCCCAGATTTGTAAAGGATCCGGAGCAATAGGCAAAGGTTTTCAAGGTTTTAAGGTAAAATTTCAAGGAGCTTAAGGAAGTGTTTGATAATTACGCCTCTTAGAGCTGTTATCCGAATATAGGAATGATTGATTTTGGCGATTTTTGCAAGCAATGCAAGATAATAGATAACCAGTTTCTGAATTAATCGTCAGTTGACAGGCTTTTTATAGCAACTAATTATGAAGTGACTGATTTGCCAGATAATCCCGATACAAGTCTGTGTAGATACGAGTTCTTCGAGATATTAGTAAGAATAGCAATCTGCAAATTCCAGAATCTAAATCTACAGCCGCATTAGTCACTTAAAAAACTAATAAATGAACATATACACCTCCATGCTAAGAGAAGCAAGGCGGAGATGTTCAGAAGGGAGCAAATATACACGCTAGAGATAAATGATATACTAGAGGCCAATCTAAACTAAATACAGAGGATTTTTGTGTCTTATAGAGACAGAGCAGGGAAATGAGTAACACTTAAAAGGCTGAATTAGATGATCATCAAAAGTTAGATTAAAATCAACGAGAAATATGTATAGAAAGTATTCGCTTTCTCTAAAATGAGTGTAATGGATGAAATGGAAGACCCTGATGATTTTGATCGAATGGTTTTCGTAGAATTTTTAGAGTTTTTAGGCAGATTAGCAGATTTATTGTATGACGGGATACGACTTACTACTAAACTAGAAATGACCCTAGATAAAATATTCATAAATCATCGTTTAAAGCGTAAGGAAGTGGAGAAATTTGAAGAGAGCAGTTCATCAGCCAGTGATAATTAGTTATTATAAATAAAATGTAAGATAATCAACAATAAGCAAGAATGCGTATGATTATATTGGGTGGAATAGGCATTTTACTGCTTTTGACTGTTTTTAGTGGCTCGTAAGGAGATAGCTCATCTTAATCTGACACTAATAGCACTACGTATCCATCTGAAAAGGAGGATTTGGATAGACTTGCGAGTAAATAGTAAGGCTTATTTAGTAATGAAGTTATTCGATATACTCAAATGATATTGGAAGATGAAGTTATTCTTAATGAGTAATTAGAATTATTAAAGAGTAACTTAAATTTAACAGATTCTGATGAGGCGGAGTACAGCATTTATGTTTAAAAGTACCAAAGAGATCTAAATGTAATCAGAAAGAACTTAATAACTATTAAAACTTAGTAATTTATAGAAACAAACTAGTTCTAAATATTATGGAAAACACACTTTATCAATTCTTTTGCTTAAAGTAAACAAATATCATAAAGAAATATACTAAATAAAAAATTGTTAAGTTAATCTATTTTCACTCACAATTCGCATTATTAACATTGCTCTTCTTCGTGCATAATTGCAATAGTATTACCCACATTTTTACCTGCAAAGCTGGCAATCTTCAAGTTATTAAAACCCTTTACACTCTAAATTCTTTCTAAGAAATTACACTTAAGCAACCTTATTCTTCAGTTGATCATTAAAGTTATTATACCTTATATCCAAAACCCGCATATTCCTAAGAATCATTACAGCTTTTAGAACCCTTGAGCATCCCTTTGTCCTTAGTTTATTAAAACACAGATCCAAATACTTTAATTCAGTACATTACATCAGCGCATGTTTCAGTGATTTGCTACTTTCAGTAGTTAAATTATTAAATCTGAACGAAAAGCTCATCAAGTTGGGCAAAAGCCTTAAACTGTCTTAAATTTCTTTGAACCCTTCATCCCTTAAGCTGTTTTAGCTTAGATTTAGGTCAATAAGTCCAGGCGTTTTAGAGAAAAGCAGTCTAAACTTAGAAGAAGCAGCAATTCCAAACGAATTTTTCCTTAAATCTAAGATTTTCAGCTTAGGCATTAATGGGAAATTGTCAGCTAGGGCTATAAGGCCCGCAGGTCCCATTAAAGTCTCGCTGATTATTATCTCATTTAACTCATTAAGTCCCTGCAAGCCTTAAGTCAAGTTATACACAGCTTCCATTGAAAGCAGAATCTCGGATACTTTTAGGTAATTTAACTACAGTAAGCAGTTCAATTTAGGGAAAAGCTAGCATGCAGTACTCACTTCTATGTTGGATCCGCAAATAGTAAGCGATTGCAGTTACGTTAGCATTGGCAAAGGGCTGTTAGACTTATACAAGTCGTAGGAAAGTTAGCTGTCCTATGAGATTTCGATTCTTCGTAATTTGAGCAGCTTTAGAATTATAATTTTCCTGAAAATTTGTCTTGTTTTTCCTTAGATTTAATCTCTAAATCTATTGAAGTACTTTTGTATCTTTTCTAATTTCTCCTGACAGACTGTTTTAGTTTTCATAGTAGCGAATAATTAATAATTGCTAGGGTTATCCCTTACTTCGCTGTAGTTTTTGCTGTGTATTTTAACTGGAGATTCTGCTGAGGTTCTATGCCATACCGTTATAAGGTTCTATTTTTCCTAAAATTCTTCCAAAATTTTGATATGCAGCTCTTGCAGGGTCTGGGGTATTGGGCTTAAAATTAATTAGCCGTATTCTAAAATCTCTATTTGTAGCTCGTTAAGCATTTTCTATTTAAAATAATTATTATTAACTTATTTTTTCAGTTAAATGGCAACTTTCTCCCGAAAGCCTGATTTTGTGTTAACATTTTTTAATAATTTCCTATGCAAAAGTCTTCTTGTCCTCCTCAAGCTGAACTTTTTTTGTTTCTCTTATAACAAAAGTTACAGCTGCTACTAGTGCAAACCAAATGATGACAATGATTAAAACGACAACCTCTCCTCCGGTACTGTCGACAATAATGCCAGTTAAAGCAGGAGAAATAAACCCTCCTAACTTAGCTGATGCATTGCCCCATCCAACCCCAGTACTTCTGATCTCTGTATCGTATATTTCTGCATTGATGGTATATAACCCAGCCCAGCCGATCTGGGTGACAAAGGTAAGCATAGAGGAGAAGATCAGAACCATTGTAAGATTAGAGCTGTATAACATCATTAGGCAAAACACAGCACTGAGGACGCATGATAGAATCGTTGTACCCTTTCTGCCTAACTTGCTGTCTACTGTATATGAGGACAGAAGAATTCCAAGCAACCCAGCGAATTATTGTAACACTAAAGTTGCATAAAGCTCTACTGTTCCATCTTCTATACCAACGTTCTTCAGAATTGTAGGCATGAAAAGCGTAAAGGATAAATACCCATAATTGAATCCAAAAAACATGATGAATATAACAGTACTTATAACTTTGTACTTCTTAGCAAATAATAGCTTAATAGTACTCGGTTTTTCCTCCTCGAGTACATCATTTTCACCGGTGATAGTTTTCATATTAATCTCAGTAACATTTACACTGATACCCTTCTTTCCTGATTATTCCTTTAACTGTCTAAAACTTACAAACTACAGAATCTCATTGCACTCCTATATCATCCCTCTGTCATACAAAAACCTAGGAGTTTCTCTAATCCATAGCCGTATAACAAAAAACGCTATTTCCATCAACAAGGAGATAATACAGCACTGTCTCCATACTTCAATTCCTCCATAATCCGCAGCAACAACTCCAGTAGCCATTCCAGCACTCAGTATACCCCCAATTGCCCACGAGGAGCATAAAAGTGTGAAAACCCAGGCCTTACTTGGAGGCAAGTACTCGTTCATTATAGTCCCAGCAACTGTTATTTCCCCTCCTATTCCCATTCCGCAGAAAACAGTAAAAACCATCATCATTGCATAGTTTAAGCTAACACATAGGCCAATAACAGCCAGAATCGCTAGGATAACTGTACGTCGGAATACTCAGATTCTGCCCTTTATATCACCCAGGTATCCCCATACATACGAGCCTATGAACATACCTATAAAGAACATCATACTGAGAAAGCCTTCCTCCGTAGCAGAAAGGTTAAACTCATCCCCAGCATTCGACATAAAAATCGATAAGTTCACTATCCACAGCATGTCAGTACTTCAAGCACACCCAGTAGCAAAGAAGACTAAGTTATGGTAACGAGTCCACCCTATAAGCTCAAGTTTATCATTGATTTCCTAGTTATCTAAAAGACTTGTCATCTTATATATTTAATGGATCCAGAGCCAAGTCATCAAAATTTCGCGCTTTATAACGACGACGGAGTTAATAGGTATGTAAGAGAGACTGATAATGTGTTTGCACAGTAAAAGGAAAGTTATACTCCGGAGGATTTTAATCATTTTGATATGAGTCACTATTGCGAGCATGATTACATAGTGCCTTATTTGGATTCATTGAACATTCCTAATATGGTTGCCTATGACTTCGGCTGTGGCATTGGAGGAACTACAAGGCTGCTAGCTACGAAATATGCTGAAAGAGTGTATGGATTTGACTACCTTTAAAGCTACCTAGATCTACATCAACGGATAAACTAAGCTTGCAATATACAAAATGTAACACTTTTTCAAGGAGATGGCACAAAAGTAACAGCTTAGGATATAGGAATTGCAAATACAGTGGATGTTGCAGTTACTATACAGGTTCTTGTGCATATCACTGACAAACTTCCTGTGTTTCAGCATGTTTTTGGGTCTTTAAAGCCTGGGGGAGTTTGGTATATCGAGGATTTTGGAAGGAAGGACGGGACTGATCTAGATGAGGAAGAAATAAGACTTTGTAAGATGGGAGAGCAGACTAGTTTTCCTTCCAAGGCCAAGTTTACTTCACTGCTTGAAGAGGCTGGATTTGTAGTTGAAAGCTTTGTGGATAGATCCGTTGAGTGGTCCAGGTACGTCTATTACAGGGCTAATAGCCAACTAGAGAATGAAGCTGTTTTGAGGGAAAGAGGAGGTGATAGATGGTATGAATAATTTTGTAAAGAGTGGTGCATTGGGACGTTGTTCAAAACGTATCATGATTTGAACATGACGATCGAGGAGATTGAGTAAACTTATCCTTTGTTATTCAACTATCATGGAAGAGAAGTAATTTAACAGTACTAAGATCAACCTCAGAAGCTATCAGGGAACTATATTGTAGCTAGGAAGCCAGCTAATTAGTAATTTTTTTATAAAAATGTTTTAGTATATAAGGAATGACAATTATATCAGATTTATTAAAAAGAGCCTATATTCCAATCAACAACAAAGCCAAATAATTTTATACATAAATCAACACCTGTTATCCTAAAACACTGAAAAATATACAGAATACTCCAATAAAACAAATTACCCTCATTTTACTTAAAATGTTCCCCTTCACAAATAAGTAAAAGCTAATCCATAAAAAATGTCTAAAAGCGCGGGATCAAGCCCAGGCCCTAACCCCCAGGACGACGCTAACTCAATAATAACCGCTCCGAGCATAAACCTTGAAGACCCGAGGCCCTAATCAGTACCCATTTGCATTTACTGTAAATAAGATTTCCAGCCCTTATACTGATTCAGCTCGTCTCTCCAGTCCCATTGGCAGTGCCGCAAACTGTAGGGCTGTAGTTTCTGCAACGATAACTTCCTTACAATTCCTTGCAGTATATAAGACTGTCCTCGCGTTTTACACAGTTGATGCACTCCAATACAAGAAACTTGTGCTTACCACAGTAAGCATAAAAAGGTATCAAAAGTATAAATGGCCAAGGAAATGCTGCAGGTGCTTTGGAATAACCCTGTATTGTCCATTGAGTTAAAGTAAAACTACCCGAATTTATGTAAAAGCTCAGTCCTATGGTTTTTATTAGGAATTGAGTACTTTAGTCCAGAGGTTCCAGTGCTTCCCTTTCTGAGCCCGGTGCAAAGAAGTCAGCATGATAGTCGTGAAAACTCGTTTTTAGATAAGGAAATCAACAGTGTTCGTAGTCACCTTAGTCAACTCAATGCTTAAAACTAGGAAATGATTTAGCAATTACAAGACTAAGAGGAAATAAGTAATCAAAGGAGTTCCCACCGCAAGAAAACACAGAATGAGGATGATTCTATACTCAAGCATATAATAAGCGTTAAGTACAGGCAGTAGAAGCTGGAGTATTTGCGGTACATAGAGTCAAACATGGAGCATGTGGGTTAAAATCTACCCCAGTCATCTTAAACTGGGCTTCGTAAGAAGCCTGAAAACGAGGAAGACTGGGTATGCGAGGTGTGTAATGACGGTGATTTCTCTAATGATAATCTGATAGTTATATGCGGGAAGTGTGAAATGGCAGTGCATATGAATTGTTATGGGATATCTGATATACCAGTTGGAGACTGGATGTGCGAGCCGTGCAAGGTGTTTGATCTGCAGGAACGGCATAGTCTACCGTGTGTGCTGTGCAGTGTTAAGGGAGGAGCCCAGAAGTCGACGTGGTAGTTGTGTGAGATGTACCCGCATTACTAGCAAGAGGGGTATCCTACCAGGGTATGGTGCCATGTGTTTTGTGCTTCCAGGATCGAAGGTGTTACTTACTACGGCAATGAATACATGAAGAATATAAGTTTAATCGGAATTGATAAGAAAAGGTTCTAGTTGACTTGCAGTATATGTAAAAGTAAGCATGGAGCGTGCATTCAGTGCAATCATGGTAGGTGCCAGACTGCATTTCATCCTGAATGTGCGAAAAATTGGTTTACATCGACTAAAATCGGAAGTGATGAGGATTTAAGTATATTTTGTGGAAATCACAGGTCAATGAAGCTAAGGAGGGTTATTGAAATCAGGGATAAAAAGGCTGTTTAGGATATTGGAAAGTTTATTAAGCAAGTAAGGCCTATGGCCAAGTAGAGTTTTAGAATGCAAATGCAGCCAAAGTATTTAGATCTAGGAGAGTAGAGATTGTTGAGGAAAGAAGTAAAGAAAGTGCTAGCAAAAATTAACTTAAAGGATAAAACACCATTTAAAATCACAGTTTCTCTCGGATCTACAGGATCATTAAGAAGTAAAATACATATAAGAAGACCAGAGCACTTTAATCTATTAGAGCCTGAGTTAATCAGAGATAGGAAAATCACAATTCCAAACCGCCGTTGAACTGAGTGCTACGATTTCTACAAAAGCTAACTAATACACGAGATGCGTAGTGAACTGGAAATAATGGGGTGTCCTATCAAAATCTTCACCCCAAAACGGCGCAAACGTTCAACAAGACAACGTGGCAGGAAACCAGTAAAACGTGTCAAAAGGATGCCTAAGTACACCTGTCCGATCCTCGACTACCTAGAGGACGTGACTTCCAACGAGGTCTACTGCATATGCAAGCAGCCGTATGTGGAATCCCTGGGCTGGCAGCCCGAGTGAAGCGAGGAGGAGTACGAGCGTAGAAGAGCTCTCAACACAATGATAGAGTGCTAGAAATGCTCGGAATGGTTTCACATCGGCTGCTTGAAAATAGAGCCTACGAATATACCAGAGTCGTTCATTTGCCCCAGCTGCGATCCGAAATGGGGAAGCATAATAAAAGACTAATAATTAAACCTCATTATTTCTTAGCCTCTTCTGCCTTTTTAGCCTCCTCTGCCTTCTGCTCAGCTTTCAGCTGAGAAAAGTCACGACTCTTGGGAGCTTCTGGCTGGACTTTCAGAGTAGTTCTACCATGTGGGCCCTCACACCTGTTTCTGGGAATTTAAGGCCCTGCTTTGTTCTATTTGCCCTCTCTCCAGTTCCGTACTAATTATCTTGCACTTTCTGGAGTCAGGTCCTCGTAGAATTCTTTGTTGTTAACTTGCATCATTGGAGCGTTCACACAAGCAGCCAGACACTCTACTTCTTATAAAGTGAAAAGACCATCTGAGGAAGTGCCTCCTAATTAAGCGCCTGTTTCATCTTCCAAGGCCTCAATAATCTCACTGGATCCTCTGACCAGACATGGAGTAGTGCCGCATACTTATAAATGATACTTGCCTACTGGTTCCCTGTTAAACATAGTGTAAAAGGAAGCCACCTCATATACATCAATTTCAGGCACTTCGAGTATCTTGGCAATTTTATTCATAGCAGATATAGGAACCCAGTTGTTGTTCTGTGATTAGGCTAGATAGAGTAGAGGGATTATGCCTGATTTCTTGTATTGAGGAGGGTAACGTGATAAAATTCTAGAAATACGCTCGTAGTTCTTAGGAGTAAAGTCAAAAGGAAGATCTTAGTTATTATGAGATGAGTCCTTGTGGACACTTAGCCCAGAACTAAACTAGCGTACATAGAACGGACGGAAACAACGAGACAGCATTTTTATTTGTGGAAGAGAAGTGAAATAACATATATTTAAATGCTAGGATGACCCGAATTCACTGAACCATTTGGTGTACTGGTCCTCGGATATACTGTTAGCTGGTTTTGTGTTATTGAAGGCCTCCATGAAATCCGCTTCACTCACTGGATCGGGGCTGGGTGTGTTTTTCTACTCTGCTGGTATATGCCAGTTCATGACAGAGTCCTCGTCCATATTCTCAAGCACGCTCATCAGTCTTCTAATCGGGGCCATGGCTGCTTCCTTGCACAGCAGTTTTATATCTGACCCTGAGAATCCTTCCAACATACTGGCCAATTTGTTGTAATCTAATCCTTAAGCTTTTGCCTAGGGCAAAAGCTACTACAACATCTGTACTCTGGCCTCCACTCCAGGCATCTGCACCACAATCCTCTTCTCCAGCCTTCTCAGCAGTGCAGAATCCAAGTCCCAGGGTAGATTGCTCGCCGCTAGTACAAAAACCCGCTCATCCTACTTCATCAGCCCGTCAAACTAAATCAGCAGCTCTGTTTTCATCCTTCTACTGCCCTCGTGCTCCCCAGAATCCCTTGCGCTCATTATACTGTCAATCTCGTCTATAAAGATCGTAGAGGGCTGGTAGTGTCTGGCCAGTTCAAACAGGACCCTTATAAGCTTCTCAGAGTCTCCTCGCCACTTGGAAACTACTGAGGAGGCGGATATATTGAAGAACACAGTGCGGCATTCACTCGCAACTGCTTTGGCAAGCATTGTTTTACCTGTGCCCGGAGGGCCGAATAACAAAACGCCTTTCCACGGCTCCAGAATACCAGTGAATAAGTGAGGATACTTCATAGGCATTAGCACGGCCTCCTTTAAAAGCTACTTGGCACGGCTGAGACCCACTATTGTGTTAAAGTTGACATTAGGGCTCACTGTTATTATATCACGTTAAATCGTTTAGGCCAGTTCCCGCATATCTGCGGGAAAGTCCGGAAGAGGTTTGAGTAGTCTGTTCTCGTAGTAGTCTTAGTTACTCTCCGGCTCCTTTTTCTATTATACCTAATTACCTTGGAGCTCAAGGGGTTCTTAGTGCCTTTCGGCACTGTTCTCCCTAACTGGGCGTTTTTAAGGGTTTTTGGCTCTAGGAGGCACTTTTTTACGCTCCTCCGGAGCAATTGACACTGTTTTCATCATTGTTGGGTACTTTTAATACTTGATGTTGTAGTAATCTTAGAACTCTTTTACTATTATAGGAAGCTCTATGTTGTCAGCAAGGTCAAATCGTTCTAGCTTTAAGCCTGTATCGCCGATTACTCGGGCTGCTGATTCGTGGTAGCCTGATTACTGCAAGTAACGTACACATAGGGTCAGTAGCAAACGCCGAGTTTCCTACTCCTTTTTGTCGTCTCTACTGCGGGACTCTGTATCTGCTCTAATTCTACTAAGGCCAAAGGTTGACATTTTTTATGGAGGATTACATGTGGAACTTTAATATTAAAATATGAAATTTTTAATAAAACACTTATTTTATAGTTGTTATAAAGCAGTTTCAAATAATCAAGTTTATTTTAGCTATTATTTTACTACAATGAGCTTAAATTTAATTCCACTGCTATTCAAGCATACAAAATACACTCAATTTTTCCTATAAGCCATTCTAAGAACTGATAATACTGGCCATTTAATCTAAATAATAAAATGTAAAATAGACGAACCTCCCTACGCAAAGCTGACCCCTCAAGACGTCCAAGATTTAACTCCAATTAATTAACCACAACTATGAGTAAATCCTCCCCTTTAAAATGTCTCTCACAGAAAAAGCTGCATTAACTTTCAGAGAAACGTGTCGTTATTTCTACTTTGGTATACATAATAAACATCGCTTCTTAAATAGCAGATGAAAAGGTGACATTTAAGTAGATTTTATCCAATCAATAGTACTTTGGATAATATGGAACAATTCTAAAATGCAAGGTAAAGGGGAACCGCATAAACGGATCTTAATTATCCTACAGTGCACACATTACTTACTCCTCTGAGCAAGAAGCCTCTACGTGTATCCAAGCCTGCAATGATTTCGTACTTCTGGGAAAGTAGTTGACTGTAACTTACGGTACTACTAAATACTGCTCTTATTTTCTAACCGAAGGAAGATGTCCTAGGAGGAGTGCATGTCCTTTTCTACATAATTTCGCAGAGTAATAAGATATACATACAAAATCTTATGTAACTCAACTACGCCATGTACAGCCCCAGCACTCAACACTGGGAAAATCATAAGTACAGGTTTTTCCTCCTGATCACATTACCTCATTCTTGCCATAAATATTCAAAGATTTTGATAAGTAAGGAAATGTTGATGAAACGTCAACATGCGCTTCCCCAATTAGAAAATTTAGTATAGATTCAAATTCATCTAGGTTTGACTTCGCAGTAAGTGATGATGAGGAGGTACAATAGAACTGGGATAATGTACTGCCTGCCAATGAAGTAATGGTGCTCCAGGGAAGAGAGGTTAAGGAAATTTTAATAAAAGACGTATGGATTTAAGAGCTAGTTAAATTGATTGTCAAGGATCAATTTGTAAGTCCAGTGGATTTAGCTAATGGAGTAGTAAGTGACGAGGAATTAGTGACCATCCTGCCTAAAATAAGCTGTTAAAACTAGTTAGTTAATAAAAATGCATAGAGTTGCCAGGAGTTTAGTCATGGAGTTTAATTGTCGAGAATAAGTCGAAATGGTTAATCCTGGGAGGTTCTTAGAGAAGCTTAACGTACTGAAGAGGGATGGGATTCGGAATATACAAGTTTTGAGCGACTATGATTCAACCATAACTGCATTTTAAGACGAAGGAAACAAGAAGTATTCCTCGTACTAGATCATAGGAAATATAATAGAGAAGGAGTTCCCTGGAATGTGTGCTAGGATTTTTGACACATATCACGTATATGAGGTTGACATGACTATTGATTACGATTTAAGAGTTGCTAAAATAGTTGAGTGGCTTGAGTGCTCGAACCAGGCTATAATTGATTCTAAAGTTCACATTGAAGACATTGTTTAGTCTATAGAAGATACTCAAGTCATGGTGAGGCATGGGGTAGTTGAAGCGTTTTAATTATGTGAGCAGTTAGAAATTCCTGTCACTGTTGTTTCCGCGGGAGTTGGGAATGTTATAAAGATCATACTAGAGAGCTTGGAAGTTAAAACGAATATAGTAGCTAATGAAATATTCTTTGATGAGAGTGAGCAGGCATGTGGCTTTAATTAAGAAGTGGAAGTACACAATCTAAATAAAGCTGATTAAGTATAAAAGCATATTCAACGGAAAAATCTGATTTTGTTTGGAGATTTGATATCAGATGCACATATTATAGACAAATCAGAGTATTAAGAGTGTTTGAAGATTGCTTTTTATAATTCTAGTACGCCGGTTACTCAGGAGTATAGAGACAACTATGACGTAATCATTAAAAATGATGGTAATTTTGATATTTTGTCTCATTTACTTAATTTTATATCCTCTTAGGTTAGAATAATTATGTTTTACTTAATATTGAGTGAGTTATGCTTAATTATTCCAATAGTGAAAAGTAAACTCAAGTGAATTAATTTTATAAATACTAAGATTAGTAAGGGAAACTTTAAGAAAATAATACGATTTTATTAAAAAGTGAATTAATTATACCTAAAATAATTTGAAAGAGTCTTTAATCAGTTGATGAAAGTTCTTTAAATTTCCAATACAGTAATAGTGAGATTAAAGGTCAGAAATCGTAAAATCCTCATTGCATATATCATAGAAGTTGAAATCCTTTATTTCTGCATTTCCTTACCCAACTTACTCTGTTTCTTACTTAGAGCCTAGTATTCCTGCTCCAATAACTTTCCCATCATCTTAAACTCCGAACTCAATACAATAAAAGTATAACTTGCTTAGAACTTCTATTTACTCTTCAGTGGCATTTAGTGATTTTTGCCCAAACATATAATAGATATCAGCAAAAATTTAATCTCCAATAAGTGGAACATGCCCTAGCATATCATGAACAAAATCAGGCTCAACTGCGTAATGTAGGCTGGAAATATGGCGCAAGTACTGAGTGGCATAAAACTTTCTGTATGCCAAACCCGCTAAGAACGTCCTGCTATTGACCATTCCTCCGACAGGTAGTAGCTCAAAATCAGCCTTTTCTCTCAAATATTCATTTACTTTATTAATATCTGGTATATACTCAGAATTATATATATTTTTATACTCAAGCTCCTCAAACCTTATAAGGTAGTCATAGCCAGCATACTTATAATGTGCATCACGGAGATCCTTGTACAGCAGTTTTCACGTTTCAATGTTTTATTGGAGATACTCTATCTCTTACACTGGCTCTCCTATTTTATGGTTTGTTGAGATCTGTCTTATGTTCTTTAGCCATGCCATGTATTCCGGATCATCGTGTCCTGGGTAATCAGGGCCTAAGTCTTCTAGTATACTTGAGTATTATTTACTGTAATTCTGTAGTGGATGCTCACCTTCACTTAGATTTGTAATAGGAGAGCTATAAGAGGATAATTTTCTAACGTTTAGAAGATTAGTAACCCTATTTAGTAACATTTAATTTTAGCCAGATGATTTTCATAGAATTTAGTATGGTTAATATTGGGGTTTAAATAGGAAAATGAAGGTAAGTTTGCATGTACTAAGCAGTTGTAATACAAAAATCTTATCTCAAATGATCCAAAAAGGAAATTATAACATGTAAAATGGGAAATTACATTAATTATGCATATTTCTTGATAAGCAACGATATAGAAATTCATTCTTGAATTGCAATATTCCACAGACGTGAGTGATTATTTAAACAATAGTAACAAAAGCACTGATTATAGTTAAATACTACTTTTTATACTTAATTATTCTAGAAACGAGGAAACTCGTAAACTGCTGTTTTATGAGAATCTGAATTTAGGGGTTTTAGTAAAACTTACACTCTTATAAGTACTATTAAATATAAGTTCCATATCCATTATAGTCTTAGAATAGCTCAATGATTTATTTTTTTCAACAGATGGCTGTATGCTATCATCATCTGATAATTTAATCTCGTAGAATTCTTCCTCTTTACTTAGTTCTTCAGTTGGCTTGTCACTTTATACCCGAAACTCTTAATTTTCGAGTAGCAAGGGCTTACAATAATCTTACATTTTACAGTTTATACAGCCCATTATGATTAATTATTAAAAGATTAATACAAGTCTCAATACAAGATTTTAATAATACGTAGAAAATTAAAATATGGGAATTTGTTGTAAATACTCCACAAAATAACAGCAACAGGACAACATCATCATTATGTAAAAGAAAAACTCTAGTACATTTACTATAAAAGCAAACAACTCCTACATTCCTAACAAAACTTATCAGGGATCTTTACTCAAGGATATAAACGAGGACTATACAATAGAAAAAGTCCTAGGCACTGGGCACTTCGGAATAGTAAGAAAAGGGGCATTCAAGCATAATCCTAATTTCCAAGTAGCCATAAAAACCCTAAACAAATCAAGAATAAAGGGAGAGTCTAAACTCCTATGCTAAGAAATCGAAATACTCAAAAATTGTGACCATCCCAACGTCATTAGACTATACGACGTATACGAAGATTCCCAGTATATACATCTGATCTTGGAGCTTTGCGAAGGTGGAGAGCTGTTTGAGAGGGTTTTAAACGCCGGATATTTCAGGGAAAACGATGCAGCACACTAAATGTACAAAATACTATTCGCTATAAGCCATCTACATTAAATAGGAATTTGCCACAGAGACTTAAAACCAGAGAATTTCATGTTTAGGTCAAACGAGGAAAACTCTGAATTAAAGCTCATTGATTTCGGACTTTCTAATAAATTCGGAGACAAATTGAACCTTAAGGCAAAAATGCACTCGAAGGTAGGAACGCCTTATTACGTAGCACCGGAGGTGCTTGACGGACGATATGATGTCAAGTGTGATTTGTGGAGTGCTGGTGTTATTCTTTACATTTTGCTAAGTGGTACAATTCCCTTTCCCGGCGATAGCAATAGGGAGATCTTTTAGAATATAAGAAGAGGGAAGTTTTTAATAGACAACGACCACTGGAGAATTATTAGTCCTGAGGCGAAAGACCTTATACAAAAACTGCTCAATAAAAACCCTTCTAAACGTCCAACTGCCTTCAAGGCAATGCATCATAAGTGGTTTGAAATTGCTAGGAACTAAACTGAGGATTTGATAGACCCCACAATCATTTCCTCCTTAAGAAATCATACAGTGACTACGACTATGAAGAAAGAAGCAATGGCTTGCCTTGTTAAGTACTTATCCATTGAATAGGTAAAGGAGCTAAAAGAGGCCTTTATGCAGTATGACACCACCAGGTCCGGGTTTCTGACTCTTGAGGAATTGACAGAGGCATTGAAGACTGGAGGGTTTAATCTAGCCAAGAATGAAATTGCAGATGTACTGAGAAATGCTGATACTCTGTAAAATGGGAGAATTAATTACTCCGAATTCATTGCTGCTACATTGCAGTCTAAGGTCTAATTAGATGAGCAGTGGATTTGGTTGGCCTTTAAGCAGTTTGATATCGATAATTCTGGAACTATTACAGCTGATAACCTTCAAGATGTTTTTCAGAGACTTGGCAGAAATTATGATTCACGTGCTATAAGGGAAATGATAAGAGAGGTTGATATTGAAAAAAATGGGATTATTAGTTTTGAGGAGTTTAAAACAATGATTGTATGATAAAGTTATTTTGTTTTTAAGGAAATTGTATAGTTGTTTATATGAGTAGGGAAATATAATGTATTTTAGCAAGTAGAATTAACATATGAATTCTTAACTAAAAGCGTTCAATACACATACTTATTTTCTCCTAAATCAGCATAAAAAATGGAAGCCACTCCAATTCAGGACTCAACCGCTCTTTAAGCCTCAGCAGGAGAGACTAAACTTCTCTAAATTAACGGAAATCCCACTACAGGATACGCTTGGACTCTACAACTTCCAGAAGGTGTGAAACTTGCATGTGAGAATTTAGCAGGTGAGTACGAATCACCTAACACTGGGATGATGGGAGCTTCTGGCCACTATAAATTTCAGGTAAAAGTACACGACGATGCTGAGGCAGGATCCAGCCATGTGGCAAAGCTGATTTATAAAAGATCATGGGAAGAGGAGGTTGCAAGAGAAGTTGAGGTTACTTTTAATGTAGTTTGAGGTTAATTAGGTATTGTGATAAATGTGGTGTTATATTGTAAAAATAAGCAATTATTCACTCTAACTCGTTGCAATGATCCTTTATAAAATACTGCTTAAAATCATCGTACATGATTGCTTTGTCCTTTGTTTAAAATAACTTTATCAGTTTTAAGCTTTCCTCCTCTGTCTGTATATCTTCTCTAGCCATCCTACTTATTCGTATAAGGTCCTCATGATTGATTTTTCCACTTTTACTAGCATCCATGTCATAAAATGCCAATTACAGCACTTCTTCTAGTATTTCGGGGTCTTCTAGCTTACTTTCATACTCCTTGATAAAATCTTAGTAGTTCAATTCAGCATTTCCATTAGGAAACTAGTAAATCAGTATACTTTCATCAAACTCCTCTTATGTCTACTACGAATACCACTCAGACTACTTTATTTACTAGCATTACTGGCTTACTTCCACCACATTTATCCTATCTTACTCATTTGGATTAAACTTATCAAAAGTTGACCTTAATTCCTCCTTTTAAAACTCAGAAAGTGTTAATTTTTCCATTATAATTAATCTAAAAGATGCTACACCCATTGCAAACTTTTCTAGTACTTTATGCTTAGACACTGTGTTTTGAGGCTATTACTGAGAAGACAGATTGCCCTAGTACTTCCTTTACTTGCCTTTCGTACTGAGTGCGTATAAATCTGAAGCATTGGTAGCAAATCTGAGAGTGTAGGTGTCCAATTTAAACAGTCTTTTTTGAGCCTTCATTGGCTGAGTATAGTTGGTTTTTTATGTCTTATATCTACAGTTATAGTTGATTCAGATCTTGCTTATAGGTGTCATTTTCTTATGATACGTAGTCGTATTTCTATCTTACACTTTTCTCACCTTATACAGACTCCGCATAAGCCTATCTGATATTATTGCAAAATTTATCACTTGTTTCATTTTGCTGTTTTTATTATGATATTTTCTTCTTTAGTGCATTGATTCTTTTATCACAATCATTATCTATGTTTTGAAGTTAATCTCTAAGTTTAGCTTTCTTTTAGTTTTACTCTTGTATATCTTCTTTAAATTAATCATTTTGCTTCATAATTATATTAATATTCAGTCTAATTTCATCCATTTCTGATTCTCTGCTGATCATTATATCTTACTTCAACTTATTTCTAAAGCAGTGATCACAAACTGGCTGTTGTTACCCTTCAATATGATTTAGATTGTGGATTTTGCATACTTTGCTATTGCATCTAAAGCAGGTTTATAGGGAGCTTTTGGAATTATTCCTGCAAACTTTGCATTTATTGCTTTGTTTTGTTTCAGTATTTGAGCTTTCACGTTTTAGTATTGATGTAGTAATTTTCTGTGGAGCAAAGGAATTGGACTTTTTTTACAAGTTTGATTCCATTTATTATTGTGATTAACTAGATGTATATAAAGTTTATGGTAAGATTATAGAGATTTACAGTACTGAATGTATAAGAATTATCAAATATATGTTACTAATAAGCTCTGAAATAATAAAATTCCATATACAAGTTATAATCAAATAGAACATCTCATAATTATTACAGACAACTGAATAATCCTAAATTTTCCTTCTTACATAATTTTACAAATTTTAAATAATGGGAGCAAAATGTTGCAGGTATAACAAGCATAAATCTGGTAAATCTGTTATAATACCAATCCAGTACTCCGACCCAGAGATCAAGTTTAAGATTAATTCCGATGATTCTTAAGACTTACCCTCTGCTACTGGCCAAGGATCCTAAAGATCAAAAGGAGCTAGTAAGGATGAGAATGCATCACAACTCTTTGTCAAGGATGGGAAAGAAGTCAGTATAAATGTATCATTTGACGCCAGTTACAAGCGAGAAAATGCAGTTATGAGGCTGGAAATTGAAAACAATCCAATATAAGAGGTTGAAGAATTACCAAAAATGACTCCAAAATGGATCGATGTTAATGATAAACAGGATTAGTTGTAAATGTTGTTATGAGTTTTAAAATTTAATATATCAGCATTTTTTACTAACTAATAATCTTTTTAGTACTCAGTTATATATTCTTTAAACGATTTTTAATTCTTCTTCTTATAAAAGCGTTTTTCTGTATATTAGACAAATGTATCCTTTTAATTTTTGGGAGTAATGCATTGATGATATGATTATCACTTTTAGTTGAACTCATACTTTATTGTACATTTGGCATAATAGATTAATTAACAACATCTAATTAAAACTTCATATTATACTTAGGCAGTGGAGTGTAATTAACCTTATTTCTTTTGATCTTTATAGTTTAATTCCATATATATTCTGCTTATTCCTTAATCTACTAATAAACTTATAAGCCTTATAAATGAATCTTTTCATATTAGGAGTCTTGGAGACTATTTTTCAGCAATTTAGTATTGATTAAACCTTACTATACAATACTAAAAGTGTCAATGAACAACTTGTGCTTTACATCTCAATCAAGTTATGAATCAGTAGTAAATGAAGGTGATTAATTAACCTCCAACAATCACAATTTCAGGTTTCTATCTAAAAGCACATCAAATCCTAAAATCTCAAAACAACTTGTACTCTTTTTACTGAAGTGCTTAATTGACTTGTAATTATGAGTCAATACAGGTTAAACCATCAATAATACTTTTCCTACCAACTCCTTTAAATCATTCCAAATATGCTAAGTATCAATTCCTTATGTTTCCATATAATCAAACAATTACTAAAAACTTCACTTATGACTTGTAGTTTATCCAGATTAGTTCTTCCTGTACTTTTTATTCCTTCTATTAATCGCATAATTTGTCAAATGTACAAAAAGTTGGTTGTTTTTACTAGGACATTAGTATTATTCAGTAGCAAATCTTACTAAACCTTGTTTAAACAGGAAAATTTCTAAGGGGTTAAGCCTAGTAACTAGTACATAAACCCTTAAATCAAATTTTAAGTTATTTATAAGATACGGATTATGTATATACCGTTAAACCACTTGCTCATTTGATAGTAAAATATCAGATAAGCTATTAGTAATTTGAATCCCTCTTCCTTAGCAAGAAGTACTCGGCTTAACTATATAATAGCATCTTCTTTACTAGAAATTTTGCCTTAAATTAGTCAAATCTTTCGGCAATACTCACGTTTTTGGTACAAAGTTAAACTCATTAGGAAGATAGGCTTATATGCTTTAAAAATTCATAGCAAGCAGATCCTTATGACCCAACTGCTCCATCCCTGGGAAATGATTAATCTTTTGATTCGGTTTTACATCAAAACATCGATTTAAAGCTATAGGCATATCAACTCATAGAATATCTCAATTCTAACAGTCATTGACTCAATTTAACTAATTAACAGCAACTTCTTTGATAACTCTATATCGAGTCTTATTGATAAAAATTTTGAGTTTTCTTTTATGCATTATTAAATGGCAGAAGACACTATACTGGAATATACAGACTACGCAGGAGTGCAGACTAATTAGACGGATATTTATAATGACATAGTGGTTCTTTCTACTTCCTAAAACTTCTTCTCAAACTACAGACTGCATTCAATAAAGATCTGGTGCCTGGAGAACGGGCCTCTTATTGGAATGGAGTAGTCCTTTATGAACCCAAACACCAATGAGATGTTATGCCCTGGGCCTCACATTGGATATGCTTTTAATGACTGAGTAACTGATGCTGAATTGGTCTTAGCATGTGATGAGTATATTTGCGATGTTATTGGAACTGCTACTAGTCAGATAGATTATCTCCATATACGGAGTAATAAGGGGAATTATATACAGTTCGGGAAAAGTAGCAATAAGAGTTTATTCAGGTTTAGAATTCCTTAGCATCATGCAATTTTTAGCTTTGCTATAGGATTAGATGAGTATTTGCAGTGTATTGGGATTCAAACGATACCAATTGAGCATTATTCTTAGAAGGAGAAGATTAGGAATTATGAGCCGATGGTAGTGGCATAGCCTAGGCTAATTCAAAGAAGTATGGTTATATAAACTGCAAAGAGCACTAGAATGATCTTTAAAGACGATTTCTGGGCTCTAAATCTCCATCCTTTTGTTAAGAATAGGAACTGTAAAATAACTTCAATAAGCTGTTGTTACTCTAGCATAATTGAAGGAATTAGTGTGTAATATAAAACAGGGTAAAACTATGAATCGAGTTCCTTTAATTTCTGCACTTAGAGCAACCAATATAACCAAACATTTGCTATAGAAGACGGTGACTACCTTTAAAATGTTTGCGGGAACAGAAATGGACACGTTTTTAACTCTTTGATGCTTAAGACGTAAAATGGTAAACAAGTCATTTGAGGCAGTAATCGAGGTAAATCATTTAACTTGAGAATTCCTTAGGATTGTGAAGTTTTAAGTTTCAAAATAGGCTATTCAGATAAAGGAATTCACTCCTTGATGGCCTATTATATTTGATTAATAATATCACTTTTAAAAGCTTTATTTGAGCTGTATGCAATAACTAAAGGAATACTAAAAAACACTATCTATTGTCTAACTATTTCTTCTTTTTGTGAAAGCATTAAAGTACTTCTTTCTTATATTGTTCACTTATTAAATGTCTTTTTCGCTGAGGCATACCATAGTAATTATTCATTAGTTCTTCCTTATACTCCTTTGTAAAAGTATGTTTTTTGGAATCGACCTTTTGTATCTCTTTTTATGGATAAAAGAATACTGGTAATAATACAGGCCTGTTTTATATCACTACATAGGTATTGATTTAGGTTTAAACATCTTAAAGCAAAATGTACTTTTAAAATATTGAACTTAAAATATCTTTATTAATATACTCGAATACTTAATCATAATCTTTGAAAACATTCATTCAAGATTATGAGATTATGTTCTTATTATCTAAATTTGCTATGAACTCGTTAAAATCCATACTTTCCTTTGGTATCAAAATTTTATTGATTTTATCAATAACCTTTTACTCTAGGTTTTTTCCTTTAATTATTCCAATATATTCATATGCATGTAATTGTTTAGGATTATCAAATAATTCCTTATATTCCTTGTGAAATTCCCTGAAACTCCTAAATCCTAGTATCTCTAGCTTAGTATTAAGCCTAGGAATTTAAACCCTTTTGTTGCCGTTTAGATAAAATAAATGAAGCATACTTTAAATGTATACCCATTTGTACTTGTAAAAATATCAGCCTACTATGGCATAAAATGGTGTATAATAGTTTACTCTAGCCAATTATAAAATTCAGTTTAATTATCTCATAGATTTCCCTTTAATGAATTTTCTTGTCTTTCTCATATATTTTGAATTTTATACCAAATCGATCAATTACGAATTCTTTACTGTATTTAAGAAATTAAACATGACTTGATTTATTTCTTTAAGATCCTTTAAATCTTATATATAAAATCCTATCTAACCTAAAGCAGCTTAAATCATTGAAAATTGAACTTGGAAAAATAATTATCAGGCTTATTCCTCATCGTTAGTCTTATCACCAACTTACATTAAATTTAGCCCAGAAAATCTTACTTAAAGCTTATTCTTAACATATATACTATTTCAATCAATACTGCTTATACTTATTCCTAACTCATTTGTATTGATAACTCCATCAATAACCTAGTAGCTTAATTTCAAATATTGTTTAAAGTTTAAAGCTGAGTTTGATATAAATTAGGTTAAGTTTTAGTATTATACACATTTTTAAACCAGATAAATATAAGATTTACTCTCAAAAATATCAACGTAGAACTTAAGCTAAATTAATGAGGATTACTACCATTATTTTATATCAGATTTCAGTTAATTTAACTTAGGCAAGCTATCCTTGCATAATATACTGATTTTATACTCTTTCTAGGTCTTTTTATGCTTACAAATAACTACTTGATTTTTCTTCTATTTCAAGTTTATTTTACTTAAATCATAGAACTATTTAATATTTCTCTTAGACAAATACAGCTTTTATTATGCATTTTAATCACCTACTTCCAATTGAACAGGTCTTTCAGCAGTACAACAATTACTTCCCATATTTATAATAAAACCCTTTAATTTATGTTAAATCAACAACATTTCTTCTTCTTAGCATTGCTGTTTTTAAGTCTCAAGTCTCTCTTTACCTCAATACTCCCGAACCTCTCTATGCATTCTTCTCCGATTACTTCAAACAGTTGATTTACCCCATAACAAGATTTAGCACTTGTTTTAAAGTAAAAGGCCTCTATAGATTTAGCGAATTACTCCGCAGTACTCATTTTAACTACTTCATCTATAACTAAGTCTTCCTTATTGCCTACTACTGCTGTTATAGGAGTATAACTACAATTATTAATAATATCATTATATCAATCTTATAAGGAATCAAATGAAAGTGTATCTGTAATATCGTATACTAGAATAATTGCAGATGCATCTCTGTAATACATCCGAGCAATTGCCTTGTATCTCTCTTACCCTGCAGTATCTCATATATTAAAACAAATATTTGTCCCTTTAATAGTAATCCATTTTGCCTTGAAAGCTGCTGCAACTGTGGAGTTTTGCATTGGATTAAAAGTATCCTCTGTAAAGCGAGAGCATATACTGGATTTACCTACTCCTGAATTACCTATTAAAACTATTTTAAACGGGGAAATAGTATTGTTTTATTATGAGCTTTACATCTTTTATTTATAGTGGATTTTGTTAGGGATTGTTTATTACAAAGAGAAGTAGAACTAGCTATATTAGTATTTACCTATTAAAAGGGGCTTATATTTCTTCTTTTATATACAAATCTTTATTTTCTCTGTTGTCTTCATTTTAATATACTAAGTTATTGAGATGTTTGATTAGGTAATCTTTGTATAAAATTTGTAAGATCTGTATGAATACCTTTATTTTCAAACTGATTTTATGATAAAAAGAAGCTATTTAGGTAAAATAATATAAAGTTATATTAATCAGATTGTTTGAGTAGACAACTTATAGCTGTAATATAATTAAGATTTCTATTTATTTAATCAACAAATATGAAAGCTGACGTAATCGATCCGGAAAAGATCTTTTCTCACCAGCCGCTTAGCCTTGAGCCTGAGTGTCTAAGCTAATCAATGGCAATATTGTATGCTCTAGCAATAGGAGCAAGTAGGAACCCATTGGATTTAGAAGATCTGAATTTTACATGTGAATTAGCTGATAACTTTAAATACTACCCAACCCTGCTTTCATGCCTAGTAAAGGTCACTGACTTTTTTACAACGGTTTAATAAATAGAAGAATTGCCTCCTTTCACTGTTAATGATGTACTACATGCAGAAAACTATTTGTATAGTTATAAGAAAATTGACCTGGATTAATACGTAACACCGATAATTACCATTACTGATGTAAAGGATGGAGGGAAATTTGCATTTGTGTTTTTAGAGTAAAACTTTGTAACTGAAGATGGAGTTGTAGTGCTTAAATAAGTTTTTAATACAGCAATAAGAGGTTTAGGAGGATTTGGGTTCCAGGGGAGAAGTCTTTATTCAATTAATTCCATTCCCGAAAAGTAACCAGACAGAGTGCTGATTGAACCAACTCTCCCTAATTAAGCATTAATGTATTCCTTGGTAGCTGATAATAATCCTCTGCATACGTTACCAAAAGTTGCATAGAAGAGTGGATTTGATAGACCAATACTGCATGGCTTGTGCTTTTATGGTATAGTATAAAGGATTATCTTAAGAGAGTATTGTCGTAATGATCCAGATTACTTCTGTTCTATTAAAGCAAGATTTTCCTCACATGTATTTCCAGGGGAGACCTTAGTAATTGAGTTATGGGAAGAAGAAGAAGAGATCAGTTTCAGAGTAAAGACATAAGAGAGAAATAAAGTAGTAATGCTAGGCAACTCAGGTTTAAAAGAGCCTAATTAGAATAATAAGTTATTAAGAAACAATTTCACATATATTCGATTCAATTACTCTTGAAGTAGTATATTGCATTCATGATGCTATTCACTTAAATATCTTCTATTTTGCTCCCAATTAAATTAGCTATAAAAATAATTCTATTACAACCAAAATTCTATCTTTATTTGAATAATTCATTTAATTATATCTTTCTCTAAACCATATCAGTCCAATAGGCTAATTAGACTCCATACAATAGCAGCAATAAGATTTCTATATAGTTATCAACAAAAATGAAAGCTGACATAATTGATCCGGAAAAGCTCTTTGCCCATCAGCCGCTTAGTCTTGAGCCCCAGTGTCTTAGCTAATCAAAGGCAATATTATATGCTTTAGGAATAGGAGCAAGTAGAAACCCATTGGATTTAGAAGACCTTAATTTCACATGTGAATTGGCTGATAACTTTAAATATTACCCTACCTTGCTTTCATGCCTAATAGACACCCATGATTTTATTTAAAAAGTCTAATAAATTCAAGAATTACCTCCTTTCACTGTTAATGATGTACTACATGCAGAAAACTATTTGTATAACTATATAACCATCGACTTAGATTAATACGTAACACCGATAGTTACCATTACTGATGTAAAGGATGGAGGGAAATTTGCGTTTGTGTTTTTCGAGGAAAGTTTTGTCACTGTAGAAGGAGTTGTGGCATTTAAGTAAGTTACAAATATAGCAATAAGAGGTCTAGGAGGATTTGGATTCCATGGTAGAAGCCTATATACAATTAGTAACATTCCCGAAAGGTAACCGGATAGAGTGTTGATTGAACTGACTCTCCCTAATTAAGCATTAATGTATTCCCTAGTAGCTGATAATAATCCTCTGCATGCATTGCCAAAAGTTGCATAGAAGAGTGGGTTTGATAGGCCAATACTGCATGGATTGTGCTTTTATGGTATAGTATAAAGGATTATTTTAAGAGGGTATTGCCATAATGATCCAGATTACTTCTGTTCGATTAAAGCA
The DNA here is from genome assembly GCA_920105805.1 of Condylostoma magnum. Lineage (NCBI taxonomy): Eukaryota > Ciliophora > Heterotrichea > Heterotrichida > Condylostomatidae > Condylostoma > Condylostoma magnum. Next base: position 51,489 of record CAKKTI010000040.1, read on the forward strand.
AGATTTTCCTCACATGTATTTCCAGGGGAGACCTTAGTAATTGAGTTATGGGAAGAAGAAGAAGAGATCAGCTTCAGAGTAAAGACATAAGAGAGAAATAAAGTAGTAATGCTAGGCAACGTAGGTCTAAAAGAACCCAATTAGAATGATTATTAAACAATTAACTCATAAAATTCCTAAATTAAAATAACTCATCGTGGCTTTTCCTTCTTATGTAAAAACAGAGCGAGCAATGACACTCCCTTTACCTTCACAACCTTGAACCTTACACCAGGAATATCTCCAATAGCATGTCCCTTTCTACCGAATCCTGCCACTAAAACTTCATCATTTTCATCAATAAAATTAAGGCAACCATCATTGGGAACAAAAGCAGCCACCTTCTTTCCGTTTTTCTTTAGCAATACTCTCACACATTTCCTAATAGCAGAGTTAGGCTGCTTTGCCTCTACTCCCATTTTCTCTACTACAATTCCTTTGGCCATACAAGCTCCCATGAAAGGCTTTTTGAACTCCGAACGTAGGATAGTCTTTTTGAAATCTTTGTTGGCCCAGAGTTAATCTCTTCTAGTACGACGCAGTTTACGGGCTGCTTGTATACCTCTAGGTTTCCCTACTCCCATATTATTTTATGACCAATGGAGAGGCTATGTAGGAAAATAGGTTTATGTATATGCAGTGTGTTATTTAGGGTCTGTAAGACTAATCTAGTACACCTGTGTGAACTTTAGAGATAATTTCTGCATTGGCAATACAACAAATTCCAACACTCTTTTACCTAACTAGAAAGCAAACTGATAGCTTTAAGCTCTTCCTCCACAAACGATTACACCGTAATATCCGGGTACTCTCCCTCTCCCCGATACTCCCTCAACTCCTCCAAAGGCCTCATGACCAAATCTGTATTGAGATGCCCGAACAGAGTAGAAGAAACCCTCCAAAGGCTCCTGCCTTCCTCCCTGGCCCTCTATACAGCCTCCTCGGTCTAGTCGCTATACAGAACCTCATGAAACCCGGCAATTATGTACCCCCCGCTCACGTACTCCAGCATCTTAGCCGCCTGCAGCAACAAGCACCCATCCGGCACCTGCACCCTAAACCTAGTCCCATCCCTAAGCCAGGCAAACAGTCCGGGGAACCTGCTCTTCCCATGTATTGTTATAAAGTTCAAGTCATAGTGATACCCAGCAAATATCGTCCCCTTTTCAAACTTGTTCAAATCAGAGCCAGTTGGAGCTAACAAATGCGGAGCATGGCTCATCATTTCAGTCAGTCTTCCTTAGGGAAGACCAAAACCTATCTCCAGTAGCTCTGATACTGCAAAAATAGCATTGACCATAGTTTCTCCCCATGAGTTCATGTTTTCAGTCCATTAGGGAAAACCTTCGGGCACATCGTTCTCAAGCTCAAACCTTCCCCTGTTCTCCCCGTATTGGCCGATTCTCCAGAAATACCTCCATTTGGCGTCTTTTTAAGGCGGGCATAGGGACAGGGGTCGGTTCTCTTCGGTATATTGCTGCATTCTGGAACAGTGGTCACGAGCCTGCTCTATGAACTCCGGAGTTGCCCCTATTTAGTATCCCAGTTCAGGGTGGATCTCAGCCACCTTCTCCCCGTTGTACAGTTTAGAGGAGGCAGTTTCATAGTACTGTTCCAGCATGTCTATGAATTAGCTGTTTTATTCGTTCTGGCATCGGGGGTCTTAGAGTATTAAAATTCCAGTTTCATGGAAGCTTTGAAGCACTTGATTAGCCAATTGTTAAACTTGGTCTGGGATTTACGGGGAGTCGGATTGCTTGTAGTCGAGGAAGGGTTAGAGGTTTATGCTGGCTACTTTCTCCATTTATATTGTGGGGGAATAAGGGAAGTACTGCTATTTGCTTTAAGTTTAATCTAACTAGGACTCTCTAAGCTTGTAGAATAGAATATAGGCGTTTTTACTAGCAATTCTGGATTAGTCCACTCTGCTTATATGGGTATCGTTCATTTCCACCCAGCCGGATGTTGGATTCTTCACAAAGGCTGTATAGTGTCCTCCTCCTAGGATTCCCATGTGGTTCGAGACGGCGTATAGATCGTATATTAGAGGCTCCTCGGAGTTTCTCAAGCAGAAATCAGTGAGATCCAAGCCCTCTATTGGGAAATCTACGAAAGTTGTTAATTTCTCGTTGTAGTATCCGCGTGATTTGAACCTTTTTAAGTGTATTATGAGAATTTGCGGCAGTGAGTAGATTTGATAGGATTTTCAAGCCTCTACGTGATCTTTACATACATTGCAGTACCACGAATTTTCCTTATCTAGTTTTTCAGGTTTACTCACATGCTCTATACATTCTTACAAAGTTACATTAGTAGTTCTTTTAGGCCCTGTAATCTCTATTCGTCTAGTATGAGTTTCGCATTAATTCAACGATTTTATTGACTTAACTGGAGGATTCCATACAATTTCAAGCTTTAATTCCTTTGATTTCACTAATAAATCTGATAATTTTACCTCTTCATCCGGTAACAGTTCACAATTTGTGCATTTTTACTTACCACAAAATGGACAATTTTTAGGACGCTGGAAATAAAAGTAGTTTTAATGAGGATTTACAGTAAAAACCTTAAAAATCTTTTCCTCATTGACCAATTTCTCCATACACTCCTGATTAGCCTCTATACTCAAACCAGGAAGTTCCTCTAATTACTTCTTGAAGAACTGTACCAAGTACAAAAATACATCAGTGATTGTCATGTCCTACCTCAAAAACAGTGGACGAATATACGACATAGGCTGCCTGTTAAACCTGATGTACCGGCTTTATTAAGACTTACTAATGAGCAGTGGCACAATAACATCAAAATTATCAGGTAACTGCACAGCCATCAAGGTCTCATTCACCAGATCTGCCAGTTCTTTGGAGTTTGACAAAGGACCGTGCAATTTGGTATTATTAAAGCTGAAAATCTCAATCTACTCATACTGAAACTCCTCAACTAAAACTTCCTTCAACTTCAAGCAACTGGTACCAAGAGTAACCATTAAGTCCACTTTTACAGGGTTTTCCATAGAGTCTAATGTCTTATAATAAAGCTGCCTCTTATTCACCTCATAGTTAGGAATACTCACAGTATAGGTTAAAAAGGGGTCAAAGGTGACAGATATTCTATCGCATTGCGGACACTGCAATGTAGACTTGCACTGTCCATGCATTAAGTCCACAATTTGGCTCTGATTTCTCGACAGATGCTTTTCCCATGATATCTAAGCCACTTCCTCATCCGGCCTTCCCTGTGCCTCTTCGGCCTCAACTAGCGGCTTACTGATTACCCTGTTGAGATCTTCGTGCAGACTGTCGAGAAGGTAGCTCAGTAGTTCTTAAGAGTCATGCTGCTGGTACCCTGTGAACTAAGATGCTACTGATGCTATAGTCCTCTTAAACCCGTACGGAGAGAAGTAAGAGGAAGACCCTTCCCATAGCTCTTTTAGCAGTTTAGCATACTCATTAGCAATTCTCCCTCCTGTCCCTAGAGGATTCCCGGCGTTTATCTCCTCCTTGTACTTTTCATCCAGGAAGTACTGGGTAAGGGGGAGTGTGTGGCTTACGCATTACAGCGCGGAGCTCATGAAGCATGTGTTTCCTAGGTTCTATAGGCCCACTAGGCCTTTTCTAGGTTCACCTCTTTGTTAGTTTTTACTGCACTGTTACTTATGAGATCTCCAGTGAGAATTTTGGCACTATTTAGAGCAGTACTTGATTTTCCGGCATCCAGTACACAGCATCAAAAAGCCGGATTTCTTGCATAGTCCGCACTGCTCTCCTTGTTTTGGCTAGCCTTGCTGGATTTCCCATTTACCGTCTTTCCTAGCAAATTCTATTATGATTTCATCCTCATCTGCGATGTTAGATTACGACAGTTTCTGGTTGTCTTTGATTTCTTCGATTTCATCAAACGTTTCCTTCTTTTTGCCGAGTTTTCCTACAATGTCATTTAGCTTTTTATTAGGCTTTAATTTCCATAGTTTTGATTTGCTAAGGTTGTATTTGGTTTTACCGACTTCCCGTTGCAGGATTCTGGTTATTTTTTCCTTTATGCTTGATAGTTGATCGTTGTCGGATACTAGTACTTTTCTAGTTTCATACGGGCCGTCGGATAGTGGAGGGATTGGGGTTATTTTTAGCTCCCTTAGTCTAGCTTCTACTCTATATTTACCCTGGCCGTCTTGTACAGTGAATCGTTTGATTTCGTTGTTATCGTTTCCGTACTGAGAGCTTAGTATCTTGTATGCTGTTTGGGGAATTAGTATATAGTCTTTATTCTCCATCAAGCCTTGTTGGATTTTTACATTGGTATACTGCTTGTCTCTAGAGTTGTCTATATAGTAGTTGTTTTGAGTAAGTTTGTCTATTATTTCTCCATTGTCTATAGGACCTGGGGATTTTTCAGACTCTCCATTGTGGTAATCCTCCCATTTCTGCCACCATTGCTTGCTTATTATAAACCATTACTCAAATTACTTTGGAGGGTTTTTGCATAGTATTTGGATTTCTTGGTACTCGTCATTTACTACAAATTATTTGCTGATTTGACTGAAAATATTGTATATTTCAGATTCAACCAGTTTATCAGCTTAGTACTGCTTTAATTGACCAAATAATGCCTGAATTTTACCTTAGAACCCACCATTACTCTCTATATAGTCTTTTAGTATATTAAGAATTGATTACCAGTGCAGATTTTTTAGTTAGTTTGGCCAAATATTTTTTAGGAGTTTAACTGAGCTTTAGATTGCCTCCCAGAACTTATCAGAGTTCTTGATTTTCATTCAGCAAATCATTTCGTACCGGTATCCTTTGGCTGACGGGTGGAGCTAGTTGGATCTTTATAGCTTGGTTAAGGCTTAACTGAAATTCTTCTGGTTTATGAGAACCTCAGCCTAGTTGTTAAGCAAGTCACTCTATAGAAGATTTTCCATATTTTTATTATTGTTTTTAAAGTATTAAGAGTTCAAATATAGCTCTGAGTATGTTATAAAGTCCTAGTTATCTGAATTATTGTAATGCTGGTAATGATACAAGCTTATAAGCATAATATAATAAACTATTCTTTTAATGAATTAATCTTTAGCTATAAATACTGATGATACTTAAATTGTAGCTAGGCTTTACAAAATAATCAGATTCTGGCTTAATTTAAATATGCCTTACAAGTATAATAAGTGTACTGATTCTATTACCGAAGGTTATATAAAAATGCTATTGTACTAAGTCTTAGTACTTTTATGTTGTTTTAGTAATTTTTATGTCTTATGTATCTCAAATGTTTATTATAATTAAATGTAAAACTGTATATCTAATGAATGCAACCCTAATATATTATTAATAATGCAAATCAACTGTATAAATGTCAAAATAGTAATAAGAATTAATAAAACTACTGAATATAAATTAACAGATAAGAGACGAATATGACAACAATAGAATATTTGAACTAGCATTAGGAGTTGATTTCTTTAAAACTCTCTAATAATAAAATGAAGAAGCTGCAAAGAACTGTGCATCTGCCTTAGAACTGTTTTATTTTTCAGAAGGTGACTATGTGTTTCATTATGGGGATATAGGAGATTCTTTCTATATAATCCTAGAGGGCACTGTATCTATCCAAGTCCCAACGACTCAAAGGATCAGTATTCCTATTTCTTATACAATTGACGGAAAAATAAAGGAGTCAGTATAATAGCAGCTGTTAACTGTAATACAAGGCGATATACATAGCATTTTGACACCAGCGGAAGAGGAGGAATTTGTTAAAGTTGAAATAACCTCTCTAGTACAAGTAGCATAACTGCATTAAGGAGCGGCGTTTGGAGAACTTGCTTTACTAAATAATAAGCCTAGAGCAGCATCTATTCAATGCGTAAAAAACTGTATTTTTGGAGTTTTAACAAAGCATCAATACAGTGAAATTTTAGGAAATATAGACAGACTCAAATTAAGCTAGAAAATACGGTATTTTAAAAACCTGAGCTATTTTAAATAAAGCGGTGAAAAATTCCTGTATAAGTTAAGCTATTATTTTACTCTACTCACTCACAGGAAAAAGGAAAAAGTTTATACAAAGGACGATCCGGCAGATAAGCTATTCTTTGTAATTGAAGGCGATTATACTATTTACGCACAAACGTAGATAAGGAAAATATAAAATCGGCCAAATGCAGTAGTCAGCAGTTAGTACAAACGGGTTTATAAGAGATTGACTATAAGAAGTAATAACGAAATCATAGGAGGTGAGGAGTTCTTTTAAAATGAAGGTAGGAGATAATACGGCTGTATGTGTACTTCCAGTACAGGAAGGGTTTACTACATCAACAGAAGAGACTTTCTAACACGAGTACCAATATACATATAAAAGCTGATAAAATAACGGGCAATTTATAACACTGAAACTTTAACCAACAGAAAACTATCAGCAGAAGAATTTCAATCAAAAACATTAGACAATTAGACTACAAGAAGGGAAAAAACGATAAAATATCTAAAATTACCGGAATTACTGTAAAACTCAAGCTAAAGTTATCTAGAAACAGGATTTCACCAGACCTCAAGGAGCTTAGAACGTAAATTTAGCATATACACAAAAAAGATGCTGATAGAAATATCAAAAAAGGAATCAAAGCGTCGAATATTGTCGGATACTAAGTCTCCACGTATGTAAAGAAAAACAAGTAAGAGGCGACGTATTCCTCCTCCGAATTTTAAGATAAATATCAACCGTAGAAGCCAACAATTCATTTTTTCAAACGTTTCTCGTATATAACTTGTAAAATAATCTGTTTTATAAGAATTAATCACTTGTATGATTTGTTTGGTTATTATAAGTTTATTCATGTGAGAAATATAGTTTATAAAGCATCTCTTATTTCATATTGCTCCATATGGGGAATATAGCACTTAAATGATCAATATTTACTATTTTCTATAAAATTTTTAAGAGGCGTATTTATCTAATATAACTGTAAGCTTTTAAATAAATTGTAGACGGATTAGTAGATTAATTACTAAGTCCATAATTGTAGAAATAATATAACTAGTTGTTTTAGGGATAGTATAAGTAACCTTAAGTTATATTTATAGGACATACAAAAGATCTTAGTAAAGGTTAATTATATAAGTTATTGATGTTATGCGAAGAATTAATATGATTATTTAAATGTATGAAAGGATTTTAGTAAATATCATATTTAAAAGTTAACTTAAGCTGGCTTAAAGTTTTTGTGAAAGGTTATAGGGTAATTGTTAAATTTATTTCGGAATATATTGGAATTATCTAACTAAATTTCCCATACTCTTACTTTCCTATCATATCCACCAGATATTATCAGCTATTCACTTTTTAAAATGCAAGCTGATTATACCCAGGAATCATGTTGTCCAATGATTCTGTTTCTGGATGGATTTTATAAGTCCCATACTCTTACTCTCTTATCTTATCCACCTGATACTATTAGTTATTCACTTCTTGAAATGCAAACTGATCTTACAATATCATCATGCTAGCCAACGATTCTATTTCTGGATGGGTTTTATAAGTCTCATAATTTTACTTTCTTATCACCTCCCCCAGATACTACTAGTTATTCACTTTTTGAAATGCATATTGCGAATACCCAGGAATCATGTTAACCAATAATTCTGTTTCTGGATGGGTTTTATAAGTCCCATACTCTTACTGTATTACACTTTCCACCAGACACTACTAGTTATTCACTTCTTGAAATGCAAACTGATCATACATAATTATCATGTTGCCCTATGATTCTGTTTCTGGATGGGTTTTATAAGTCTCATAGTCTTACTGTGCTATCATTTCCACCAGATACTATTAGTTACTCACTTCTTGAAATGCAAACTGATAATACACAATCATTATGTTAACCAACGATTCTGTTTTTGGAAGGGTCCTATAAGTCTCATAATTTTACTTTATCATCTTATCCGCCAGACACTACTATTTATTCACTTCTTGAAATGCAAACTGAGTATACCCAATGATTATGTCTACCAATTATTGTGTTTCTAGATAGGTTTTATAAGTCCCATACTCTTACTTGATTATCACCTCCACCAGATACTACTCATTATTCACTTCTTGAAATGCAAACTGAATATACATAACCATGTTGACCAATAATAGCTGATTTCCTCTTTCGTTCATTTTCCTATTTTTGTTATATTTCTAGCTGTTTTGCTTAGTGCCTGATATATTCTACAGCTCTCATTGAATTAGCTCCTTAGCATGTCATAATCTATTCTAGCATTCTGTTAGCTCGTTATTTTTTATCTGTTCTGACAAAAAGAAGTTGTCATGATATTTCTCTGTATGCTTTAAGTCTTACTCCTATCAAGTCACTAGGGTTCCCTTTTTATATGATTCCTTTTGATTTTACTAAACCATCTAAATATTAGGCTTTAATATCATTTTCTCTTATAAGGTCATGAATTAAAGTGACTATTGTAGGCTAGAAAGTAATTTTGAACAGTTGGAAAATTTATAAGAGCTTTATGACTGTATCAACTCTTTCTAGATTTTCCCATAGTGCTCTCAAGTTATCTTAAGTTAATATTTATTCCTTCTGAACTTCACTTTTATCAATCGATTCCTTATGCTGCTGATTTACTTGATAGAATTGTTATAAATCGATTCCAGCGACTAGGTTTCTGGCAATTGTTTCAATACAGTTTTCCATTTTTTATACAAAACTGGCAAAATGCAACATTATCTAATTAATTTCCCATACTCTCGCTTTACTATCGCTTCCGTTTGATATTACAAATTATTCACTTTTTGAAATGCAAACTGATAATATATAATCATGATGTTGACCAATGATTCTGTTATTGTATGAATTTTATAAGTCCCATAGTCTTACTTGATTATCACCTCCACCAGATACTACTAGTTATTCACTTCTTGAAATGCAAACTAATTTTACAATATCATTATGCTGACCAATGATTCTGCTATTGCATGAATTCTATAAGTCCTATACTACTACTTTCTCATCATATCCACCATATACTACTATTTATCCACTCTTTGAAATGCAGACTGATATTACAATATTATTATTTTGACTAATGATTCTGTTTCTAGATGGGTTTAATAAGTCTCATACCTTTAGTTTATTATCACCTCCACCAGATACTACTATTTGTTCACTTCTTGAAATGCAAACTGATCATACACGAGAATCATGTCGACCAATGATTCTGTTTCTGAGTGAGTTTTATAAGTCCCATAATCTTACTTCCCCACCACTACCGCCAGATACTACTAATTATTTGCTTTTTGAAATGCAAATTGATGATATCTCATTATCATGTTAACCAATGATTCCTTGTTTCTCCTTTAGTCTCTTTTATTAGAATTGTTTTTGCTATAATTCTAGCTGCCTTGCTTAGCATCTTATGTACTCTACAACTCTTGTTGAGTTAATTCATCTCATAGTATTTTCTAAGATCCTATTAGCTTGTTATCTCTGATCCGTTCTGATAAAAAGAAGTTACCACAATATTTTAAGTCTTACTCACATCAAATCATCAGGATTCACTCTTTATATCATTTCAGCTTAATTACTTGATTTGGCCTAACTATCTTAATATTTCAGATATTCAGCTTTAATCCTTTTCTCTCCTATAAAGTAATCAATTAAGGGGACTATTATAGGTGAGCAAGTAATTGTGAACAGTTAGAAAATTTAGATGGTTCCTTTGAGCTTTATATCTGACTTAGCTCTTTCTGGATTTTTTCATATAGCTATAAAAGTGTCGTAAGTGAAGATTTAGTCCTTTAGTATGCTTAAAACTTTGTTACTTTTAGGTCATTCCATATTTTGTCAATTGGCTTGGTAGAATTACTAGAAATCGATGCCAACGACTAAGCTTCTGATGATAGTTTCAATACAATTTTCCATTCTTTTGTATAAAGTTAATAAGATTGCAAAAACTTTTCTATGATTGATTTGTAGCTTTGTGTATTAGTGGTATTATGTAGTTAGATTGTGTGTACCTAAGGATTATTATACTTTTCAAACATATGAATGTTTGTATGTTAGAATAAATACTTGCAATGCTGCCAAATATCCCTGGGAAAGGTTTATTTCCTATAGTAGGATTATATCTATTATAAAACTCATAGAGGTTGGCCAATTACAGATAAAATAACTTTAATATCAAAATTACTATGTAAAAAGACTTAATTTGAGTATGTATTGAGAAAACTTTAATAACATACTAATTAATAGAGAAAACCAGCTGATTTTAAGAGATACGAATTCCTTAAAGAAAATCGATAAAAAGAAAGATTCAGTATGTATATATAAAATAGGAGAAATCAATTAGATAGTGCAAAGTATGAATCCTCTTGCTGTATAGAATTATTATCAATAAAAGCTATTATATATTAATAGCAATTATTAGCTTATTGAGGAAACTGCATTATAAGCATTTGTAAGGAATGATTGTGGAAATCCTTTAGCATTTATTATAAAAGAAAGTTTTAATATGAAGAAACAGTATTAGAGATATTAAACTAAATTGAACAAATCAGTACTTGGAGGGCGATTAAAATGAATCACTGATTTATCAAATACGTATTATTAAGCAAGGATTCTGCCAGTAATATTTTCTTTAAAATTTATCACTCAGAAGAAATATTAGTTTGATTCATGTAATCTTTATATATATAATTAATTGGAAGTATTTAATAGGTTGTAATAATTAATTCTACTTTTTATGAATACCAAATAATCAACTTTCATTACTAATTTAATGGTAGTCATTAATACAAGGTTTAAAAGGACATTCAAATAACTTTCTTAAGTAATATTCTATCTCCATTACACAATTCAATATATTTATTCAGCAACCTGATATTCTACAGCTCTCATTGAATTAACTTATCTCATAATCAATTCTAGGATTCTATTAATCTGTATTCTCCATATGTCTTAAGTCTTATTCCCATCAAATCATCAGGATTCACTCTTTATATGATTTCTTTCGCTTAATCACTTGATTTGACCAAAGCATCTAAGTATTTTAGATATTTGGCTTTAATCCAATTCCCTCTTATAAAGTCATAAATAAAGGTGACTATCATGGGTTATCAAGTAGTTGTGAACAGTTGGCAGATTTAGTAGATTCTTTTGAGCTTTTTGACTGGATTAACTGTTTCTAGATTTTCCATAAAGCAGTTAAGTTGTCTTAGATGAAGATTTAGCCCTTTAGAATGTTTTGAATTCCTTATAATCAAGTCATCCCATATACCACTGATCTACTCGGTAGATTTATTAGAAATCGATTTCAACAACCAAGTTTCTATCAAGTAAATTTGCTCCTTCAGCATAAAAGCCTACTAGCAATGGACCTTTTGATCATTTCTGCGGGGACAGTATCTTGGTCAGAATTGTATATAAGTTATTTAATTATGAAAGTAATTTAATAAATATTAAGATTGAAATATAAAATTATCTAACTAAATCTCCCATAGTCTTACTTCACCATCACCTCCACCAGATACTACTAATTATTCACTTCTTGAAATATAAACTGATCTTAAATACTTATCATGTTGACCAATGATTCTGTTATTATATGGGTTTTATAAGTCCCATACTCTTACTTTATTATCATCTCCACCGGATACTATTAGTTATTCACTTCTTGAAATACAAACTGAGAATACCCAGTCATCATGTTTACCAATGGTTCTATTTCTGGATGGGTTTTATAAGTCCCATAATCTTACTGTATTACACTTTCCACCAGATACTACTATCTATTCACTTCTTGAAATGCAAACTGATCTTACATAATTATCATGCTGACCAATTATTCTGTTTCTGGATGAGTTTTATAAGTCCCATAGTCTTATTTTATTATCCCATCCACCAGATACTACTATTTGTTCACTTCTTGAAATGCAAACTGATCTTACATAATTATCATGCTAACCAATGATTCTATCTCTGGATGGGTTTTATAAGTCTCATAGTCTTACTGTGCTATCATTTCCACCAGATACTATCAGTTATTCACTTCTTGAAATGCAAACTGAGAATACCCAGTCATCATGCTGGCCAATGATTCTGCTATTGTCTGAGTTTTATAAGTCCCATAGTCTTACTTTGTTATCTCATCCACCAGATACTATTATCTATTCACTTCTTGAAATGCAAACTGATAGTACATAATGATAATGTTCACCAATCATTCTGTTTCTGGATGGGCTTTATAAGTCCCATACTCTTATTTACATATCACTTCCACCAGATGCTACTATTTATTCACTTCTTGAAATGCAAACTGAGTATATCCAATTATCATGTTTACCAATGATACTTTATTTCCCCTTTTATTAGAATTGTTTTCGTTATAATTCTAATTACCTTGCTTAGTATCTAATATATTCTTCAGCTTTCTCTACAGCTCTCATTGAATTAACTCTTTAGCATCTCATAATCCATTCTAGAATTCTATTAGCTTGTTCTTTCGGATCTGTTCTGATAAAAAGAAGCTACCATGATATTTCTCCGTATGTTTGAAGTCTTATTTCCATCAAATCATCAGGATTCACTCTTTATATGATTTCTTTAGCTTAATCACTTGATTTTACCAAAGTATCTAAGTATTTCAGATATTCTGCTTTAATCTCATTCTCTTTGATAAAGTCATAAATAAAGGTGGCTATCGTAGGTTAGCAAGTAATTGTGAATAGCTGACAAATTTAGTAGGTTCTTTTAAGTTTTTTGACTAGATCAGCTGTTTCCAGATTTTTCCATAGAGCTCTTAAGTTGTCTTAAGTGAAGATACAACCCTTTAGAATGCTTTTTACTTCCTTATAGTCAGGTCATCCCATATGCTGTCAATTTGCTTGGTGGATTTATTAGAAATCGATACCAACAACTAAGTTTCTGATGATTATTTCAGAACAGTTTTCCATTTTTTATATAAAATTGGCAAAGTTGATATTTTATACAGACTTTTAAAGTTATTGTTTTATAATATTTAGTAGCATTATTAACTTAGACTAAATACACTTAATTGCATTATTTTGAAATGAGATAATGCTGGCTTATACTTTGTTCTGAGTACATCAATTTCCTAGAGTAATTGCATTAATTCTAGATTTAAAGTGGTAAACAAAAGCAATTAACAATCCGTAAATATCTGCATAAGTACTGATCTAATGAAAAGCTAAGTTTGAAGGGAAACATTACTTCTTGTATACTTTTTGTTGTTTTTCATTGTTCATTTTATTTGCCAAAAGTTGCACATTATGAATAATACATAAAAATTGGTTATTATCGCACCAATAAACATAGTATCTCAATATTACTGTACTAAGTCATAGTAGATCTCAAAAGTAAAAAACCTTTCTCCTATAAAATAAGAATGATTACAAATACTTTAAGTTCTTTGCTTTGATACTCTATAAAAGTACTTTTTAATATTAATTATAATTCAATAATGCTCCTTTTAATGTACTAAATTGACAGTATTTATTAAATAGCATATTTCTCTTATTATATTTTATAGTATGCTAAATCTCTTCATTACTAACTGGTTTAAATTCTTCTGTACTTTTGACTTATACTATTATACTTTATATATGTATAGTAATTCCTAGCCTATCATATATTTTTTTGGTTTATCATTTAAGACTATATAGCACTGTAATTATGCTTGATATGCTTTATTTATAGAGTCATTTCATTCAAATTGCATTATTAAGTACTGCTTTAAGCATAATTAAACTATTCCTATGTCCTTTGATTAAGTTAGAGCTGTGTAATTAGTAATAAATATTCCACTAAGTCTCTTTTAGCATATTTCCATCTAACTAGTGATAATAAATTCGCAGAAGTTGGAAAGAATAGTAGCAAATGAAGGAATAAGCATTGTCTTTAGAATAATTTTATAAAGCAGATTACTTAGCATATATAATTCAAATCACTGGAGTAGTCTCAGATAATTAAGCTATTAAAACACTAATATATTACCTTAGTCATAAGCAATTGAATTATAATACATAATTAAACTTTTTCAACTGTTAAATTCTGCTTTTATCCCTTATTCCTGTGATTTAGCATATACTTTAAATTGCATGTGACTTAGTCTTAACTATAGTTTTCATACTACCTGGAATATATTTAATGCAGTAATATCAAAATATACAAAATTGTAATTAGATTAGCTTTGAAAGCAATACTTATCTAATCTTTATACTACTTTGTCACAATTGAGTAGTGCTTTTATCCCCGCTATCAATATCATCCATATAGTTTACTGTTTTAGTTCTTTCGTCATATTAACTAATTAATCATTTTCAGCTAATTGAAATACTTAATTCATATATCAACAGCATTAAGTCAATTTGCATATAATCTTCTCTTAAAGCTTGAGTAACTGATAGTCCTATTAGATAATAAAATTATTAAAGACTAATAATCCGTTTGCAATCTTAAGTATGCAAAATTCTAAGTGTTTATATGAAATCTGTAAGTTTATAATAGTATACTAGGGCATTATTATCTTCTTTGAGCAAAATATAAAGAAATTAGTGTGGGAATAAACAGTTTATTAAGTTAATCTTATTTCTATTAGGAAATTTATATGATTTGAGTAATTGCTTACATATAAATTCCAACTTATAAAAGAAAGATTTAGTATGTATTGTAAATATGCATCCATAAAATAGGACAAATTCATTAGATAGTGTAAAGTATGAATCATCTTGCTGTGTATGGAAATATTAAAAAGCAGAATAAGCTAATTCTAGATTTCAAAACATTTTACTTTTATATGTGCACTGAATAAAATTGACTTTGATAAAAAAATAAATGTGAATTGATTAGCTAATTAATACAAGGTTTAAAGATATCTAGCTAACTTTCCCAAATAATATTTTATCTCAATTACAAAATTCAATTTATCTAGTTAAGCAAATTGATATAGAGCTTATATAATAATCAAAGGAATTTAGTAAATATTAGAATGCAAAAATTATCTAACTAAATCTTCCATACTCTTACTTTCTTATCACTTCCACCAGACACTACTATTTATTCACTTTTTAAAATGCAAACTGATCATAAACTACCGTCATGTTGACCAATGATTCTGTTTCTGGATGAGTTTTACAAGTCCCATACTCTTACTTTCTTATCACCTCCACCAGATACTACTAGTTATTCACTTATTGAAAATTAAACTGATCTTACCTCATTATCATGCTTGCCAATGATTCTGTTTCTGGATGGGTTTTATAAGTCCCATATTCTTACTTTCTTATCCTTTCCACCAGATACTATCAGTTGTTCACTTCTTGAAATGCAAACTGATCATACACTAGAATTATGCCTACCAATGATTCTGCTTCTGGAGGGGTCTTATAAGTCCCATAATCTTACTGTTTTATCATGTCCACCAGATACTACTATTTACTCACTTCTTGACATACAAACTGATCTTACAACGTCATCATGCTAACCAATAATTCCATTTCTGGATGGATTCTATAAGTCCCATACTCTTACTGTCTTATCACCTCCAGACACTACTAATTATTCACTTCTTGAAATGCAAACTGAGTATACACTTCTATCATGTTGGCCAATGACTCTGTTTCTGGATGGATTCTATAAGTCCCATACTCTTACTGTTTTATCATTTCCACCAGATACTACTAGTTATTCACTTCTTGCAATGCAAACTGATCATACACTAGAATTATGTGTACCAATGACTCTGTTTCTGGATGGGTTCTATAAGTCCCATACTCTTACTGTTTTATCATTTCCACCAGATACTACTAGTTATTCAATTTTTGAAATGCAAACTGATCATATCTCATTATCATGTTGACCAATGATTCCTTGTTTCCACTTTTATTAGAATTGTTTTCGTTGTAATTCTAGTTATCTTGCTTAGTATCTAATATATTCTTCAGCTTTCTCTACAGCTCTCATTAAATTAACTCTTTAGCATCTCATAATCCATTCTAGAATTCTATTAGCTTGTTCTTTCGGATCTGTTCTGATAAAAAGAAGTTACCATGATATTTCTCCATATGTCTTAAGCCTTATTTCCATCAAATCATCAGGATTCACTCTTTATATGATTTCTTTAGCTTAATCACTTGATTTGACCAAAGCATCTAAGTATTTCAGATATGTAATTTAAATGTCATTCTCTTTGATAAAGCTATCAATGAAGGTGGCTATCGTAGGTTAGCAAGTAATTGTGAATAGCTGACAAATTTAGTAGGTTCTTTTGAGCTTTATGACTGGATCAACTGTTTCCAGATTTTTCCATAGAGCTCTTAAGTTGCCTTAAGTGAAGATACAGCCCTTTAGAATGCTTTTAAGGTTGCTGCTTCTAGGCCATTCTTTATGGTGTTAATTTGCTTGGCAGATTTATTAGAAATCGATACCAACAACTAAGTTTCTGATGACTATTTCAGAACAGTTTTCCATTTTTTATATAAAATTGGCAAAGTTGATTACACAGACTTTAAAATGATTGATTTGTAGCTTTGTTATTGGTATTATGAAGTTAGATTTTATACACTTAATTGTACCATCAATTTAGAGAGGTAAACAAAAAGCATGAGTAACAAGTTAAATAAAGCTAAGTTTGAAGGAGGCATTACTTCCTGTATATTAATTGTTGTTTTTAAGTGTTTACATGCTAAATTTTGGACATTATTACAGCATATTATCAATATTACTAAAACATAGTATATCTCTCAAAAGCTTTTCTCCTATCAAATATTACAAATGCTTTAATTTTTTTAATACTCTATATAATGATTACCATTCAATAATGCTCCTTTTAATGCCCTAAATAGCATATTTCTCTTGTTATATTTTATAATGCCCTTAGTTCTTTATATCGATTAAAATTCTTCTGTAGTTTTGACTTACACTCTTATATATGTTCAGTGCATATACACCACTGCTTTTGGCTTGTCATTTAATACTATATAGCACTTTAAATCGATTATGTTTAATTTTTTATAGAGTGAGATTTTACTAGTTCTAATAATTGTGAAGTGCATGCTTATTTGATTAGAGTAAGCACTGTTTTAGGTAAGATAAGGCTATCCTTATGCCATTTAATCAAAATAGAGCTGTGTAACTAGTAATAAATACTACATTTAGTCTCTTTTATATATTTCGATCAAGTTAAGAAGTAAAATTCATTAATGATTAGTAATAATGAAATCACAGAAGTTAACGAGTTCTTTTATAATAGAGGGAAGCATCATTATAACAGGAAAAGGTAGTAAGCCATTAGATAGTTTCAACTCTTAAGAATACTGGCTCTTAGGTCTAACTGAGAAAGAAGATTAATCTATTTGATGGATCAGGTAAAATTGATCCAATGCAGTCATTAGTATTTGAAGCGAAAAATGCTACGATTCACCAAATGATCAGGGATTTAGACGCTGATTAATCTATTGCTATTGATTTTGATAAATTTGAGCATAATTACTAAATGCAATATTCATCTTAAGAATTTCCCTATATGCAGATATTAGAAATTGAAATTAAAGCTAGATAAGTAAAGATAGATAAATTGAACAATTATTACTATAGAGCTAACAGGAGCTTGATATTTAGTAAGAATTAATATATATGATGAGTTAATTTGTCAGATATGTATATTTATCAAATCCTAGTAATTCATATATACTTCTAATCATATAATATTTGATTATAAATTTAGACCTTATATACAGCTATGATTATAAGTATAATTCAAACTTAAACTTTTATAAAATCTAAATAAATACTGCCCGAATAATTAAATTTTTGAAGAATTCAACGGATAAGTTATTACGTAAAATGGGAGATGACTAGCTCATAATACAAAGTTTAAAAGGACATTAATTTCTCAAATAATATTTTATCACCAATTATTAAGTAAAGATTGAATATATAGCTTAGTAAATCGAATTATATTAGATGTTTATGATTGTTTACAAAAATTAAAGTGTTTTAGTAAGTATTGTAGATCAATGTTAAATACAGTTATAAGCCTTGCTTAAAATGTTAAATTTTTAAAAGTAATTAACAATATTATTTTAGAATAGTTGAGAATCATCTAACTAAATTTTCCATACTTTTATTTTTTAATCCTATCCACCAGATACTACTATTTATTCACTTCTTGAAATACAGACTGAGTATATCCAATTATCATGTTTACCAATGATTCTGTTTCTTGATGGGTTTTATAAGTCCCATACTCGTACTGTCTAATCAATTCCACTAGATACTATTATTTATTCACTCCTTGAAATGCAAACTTATGATACATAGGAATCATGTTAACCAACTATTCTATTATTGTATGAGTTTTATAAGTCCCATACTCTTAGTTCTTGATCAATTCCGCCAGATACTATTAATTTTTCACTTCTTGAAAGGCAAACTGATCTTACCTAATTATTATGCCGACCAATGATTCTGTTTCTGGATGGGTTTTATAAGTCTCATAGTCTTATTTAATTATCATGTCCACCAGATACTACTAGTTATTCATCTCTTGAAATGCAAACTGATGATACCCATTGATCATGTTTGCCAATGATTCTGTTTCTGGATGGGTTTTATAAGTCCCATACTCTTACTTAATTATCCTTTCCACCAGATACTACTAGTTATTCACTTATTGAAATGCAAACTGATTATACACAATTATCATGTTTGCCAATGGTTCTGTTTCTCGATGGGTTTTATAAGTCCCATAGTCTTACATTACAATCCCTTCCACCAGATACTACTAATTTTTCACTTCTTGTAATTCAAACTGATAATACACCTTCACAATGTTCGCCTATTATTCTGTTTCTGGATGGGTTTTATAAGTCCCATATTCTTACTTTCTTATCTTATCCGCCAGACACTATTAGTTATTCACTTCTTGAAATGCAAACTGATCATATACCTTAATCATGTTAGCCAATAATTCCTTGCTTCTCCTTTAGTTATTAGAATTGTTTTTGCCATAATTCCAGTTGCCTTGTTTAATAGCTAATATATTCTCCAGTCTTCATTGAATTAATTCTTTAACATTTCTTAATTCACTCTAAGATTCTATGAGTTTGTGATTTCTGATCTGATCTGACAAAAAGAAGTTACCTTTCTCTGTAGGTTTTAAGTAGTACTCCCTTAAAATCATCCAGATTAACTCTTTATAGGATTCGTTTTGCTTAGTTACTTGATTTGACTATAGCATCTAAGTATTGCAGATATTCGGCTTTAATCAATGCGCCTATCGCAGGCTAGTAAGTAATAGTAAACAGTTGGAAAATCTAGAAGGTTCTTTTGAGCTTTATAACTAAATCAGCTCTTTCTAGATTCTCTCATAGAGTTATAAAGTTATCTTATGTGAAGATTTAGTCCTTTAGAATGCTTTGAACTTCACTATTATCAGTTCATCCCATATGCTGTCAATATGCTTGGTAGAATTATTAGAAATCGTTGCCAACTGCCAAGGTTCTAATGATTAGTTCGATACAACTTTACATTTTTTAATGAGAAAGCATAATAGGAATAAATTTATGTATAAATAGAGTAAAGAATTTTTTGAGAGATTTAATATATTATAGGAAAACAATACTAGGGCAATTCACTATAAACACATTTAAGGATTATTGTAGAATAAATACTTTACAATGCTATCAACTGTGCCTACCAAATTTGGTTTCCTATAGAATAACTATATTCAAGGCTTATAGAGGTTGAATAATTATAGGAAAAGGACTTTAAGATTAAAATAATTATACAAAAAGAATTAATTTTGGAATGATTTTGATCTCAAGTATGTTGTAATAACAGATATTAATACCAACTTAAAATAAAGAGTCAGTGTGTATATATAAAGTAGGAGAAATTAATTAGATGAAGTCAAGTATAAATCCTCCTGCTGTGTATAGGGTTATTAAAAAGTAAAATATTACAATTCACTGTGATTAAATAAATCATAGATTTATCAAATCGTATTATTAAGCAAGGATTTTCCTAGTGTGTATTCTTTAAAAGTTTGATCTAAGTATTAGTTGATTGTTGTAATCATTATATATAAATAATCGATTGAAAGTAGTTAATAGGTTGCAATAATTAATTCTCCTTTTATAAATATACACCGATTATTAACTTTTATTAAGAATTCAATTAGAAACGAGTAGCTGCAAAATTTTAAAGGATATCTAACTTTATCTCAATTACAACTTGATATCAAATATATAATTATTAAAGTAATCTAACAAATACTAATATTAAAATGTAAAATTATCTAACTAAATTTCCCATACTCTTATTTTCTTATCATCTCCACCGGATATTATGAGTTATTAGCTTTTTGAAATGCAAACTGATCCTACCTTATTGTTATGTTTACCAATAATTCTGTTTCTGGTTGGATTTTATAAGTCCCATACCCTTACTTTATCATCACTTCCACCAGATACTACAATTTATTCACTTCTTAAAATGCAAACTGATCATGCCTCCCTATCATGCTGACCAATTATTCTATTATTATATTAGTTTAACAAGTCCCATACTCTTACTGTATAATCACCTCCACCAGATACTACTACCTATTCACTTCTTGAAATGCAAACTGATCTTACCTCATTATCATGCTACCCAATGATTCTGTTATTGTCTGAGTTTTATAAGTCCCATAGTCTTATTTTATTATCAAATCCACCAGATACTATTAGTTATTCACTTCTTGAAATACAAACTGAGAATACCCAGTCATCATGCTGACCGATGATTCTGTCATTTTATGAGTTTTATAAGTCCCATACTCTTATTTTCTTATCCCATCCACCAGATACTACTATCTATTCACTTTTTGTAATGCAAACTGAGAAAACACAATCATCGTGTTGGCCAATGATTCTGTTATTGTCTGAGTTTAATAGGTCTCATAGCCTTACTTTTTTATCATCTCCACCAGATACTACTAATTATCCACTTCTTGAAATGCAAACGGATCATACATAACCATTATGTTGGCCAATTATTCTTCTTCTGTAGGGATTTAATAAGTCCCATACTCTTATTTTATTATCCCATCCACCAGATACTACTATTTGTTCACTTCTTGAAATGCAAACTGATGATACATTACTGCCATGTTGGCCAATTATTCCTTATTTCCGCTTTCGTTCCTTTTATTAGAATTGTTTTTGTTATAATCCTAGTTGTCTTGCTTAGTATCTAATATATTCTCCAGCTTTCTCTACAGCTCTCATTGAATTAACTTATCTCATAATTCATTCTAAGATTCTATGAGTTTGTTCTTTCTGATCTGTTCTGATAAAAAGAAGTTATTATAATATTTCTCTATAGGTTTAAAATTTTACTCTTATCAAATCATTAGGCTTCAATCTTTATATGGTCTCTTTTGTTTAGTTACTTTATTTGGCCGAGCCTTCTAAATATATAAGATATTCGGCTTTAATCAAAGTGGATATTATAGGTTAGTAAGCAATTGGGAGCAGTTGGCAAACTGAGAAGAGCTTTATGACTTGATTAGCTCTT
This sequence comes from Condylostoma magnum, assembly GCA_920105805.1. Taxonomy (NCBI): domain Eukaryota; phylum Ciliophora; class Heterotrichea; order Heterotrichida; family Condylostomatidae; genus Condylostoma; species Condylostoma magnum. The sequence continues at coordinate 73,102 of CAKKTI010000040.1, forward strand.
TCTACATTTTACTATATAGCTTTTTAGTTATCTTAAGTTAAACACATTATAATGCTTTGTATTTCCTTATGATCAGTTCATCCCATATACTATTGATTTAATTAGTACAAATGTGAAAAATCGGAGCTAGTGGCCAGGTTTCTGATGATTAGTTTAATATGGGTTTCCATTTTCTTATATGGCAAAGTTAAAAGTATTACACGGAATGATTTGTAGTTATGAATAGCAGTGATATTATGAAGTTAGATAATTGTATCATGTCAAAATGAGATAATGCTGCGGTTCTGACTAATATTTTATTGTAAGCAATGGTGGCATGTACTAGAGGTGCATCCACAGAATATATAATAAGCAAAGAATTATACATATATAAGAGTATAATAGGAAGAAATTTATAAATCAAAATTATAGAAGAATTCAAACCAGTTTATAATGAAGATAATTAGTATATTATAAAATACAACAAGGAAATATGCAACCTAATTAATACTACCAATTTAGCACATTGAGAAAGCATTATCAAATAGTAATTATTCTAAAGAAAGTGCTTTATAAAGTATAAGACCAAAGACCTTTAAGTATTTGTAATCATTCAGAAGAAAGACTCTTTTCTTTTGATATATACTATGTTTTAGTACAATAATCCTGAGAAATATATTGGGTAATTTACGACTTTTAACATTGAAAATAACAAATAATATTAGTGTTTCCCTTAACTTCATTAAAATTGATATTTTTACTTGTATTTTCTCCTACAAACCTATAATAAATATCATTACTCTAGAAAATCAATATATCCGAAATGAAGTATAAGTTAAAAACGTATAACTATCTAATCTATGCATAATACAACTAATTCTATACCATCCAACTTCATAATACTACTGATATTCAAAGCTACAAATCAATCATTTTAAAGTCTGTGATATGTCTATATTAAATAGGAGAAATAAATATTATTATAGGAATTAAAAGATTGTAAAAATCTTATATAACTTTTACATTAAAAAGAAAGCTTTAATATAAGAAATAATATCAAAGTAGAGGTATTCAAATTGAAGATAATATAAATTGAAAAAACCATTATTAGAGAGCTGAAAGGAGGCTAAAAGTGAGAAAAAATGATATTTATTAATACTCACTAGTAATTTATTCTTTAAAAGTTTAATATCATATTTAAAAGGCAGTATTAGTTTGATTAATGGAATCCTTATGTATACATAATCCATTAGAAGTAATTAATAGGTTATAATAACTAAGATTTAATTCAAATTGCATTTTAATTTTCTCTTTTAAGAATAGCACAGAATAATTGACTTTCATCAATAATTCAATGGTAGTAAATTAATGCAAGTTTTAAAAGAATATCTAACTAATTTTCTCATAATATCTGCACTATAAAATGTAATTTAGTAAAGTAACTTGATATTATGCATATAATTCATATAATTATCAAGTAATTTATTAAACATTAGGACTATAATGCAAAAATTAACTAACTAAATTTCCAATACTCTTACTTTCTTATCCTTTCCACCAGATACTAATATTTATTCACTTTCTGAAATGCAAACTGATTATACCCAATGATCATGTTGGCCAATAATTCTATTATTGTCTGAGTTTTATAAGTCTCATACTCTTACTTTACAATCTATTCCACCAGATATTACCATTTATTCTCTTCTTGAAATGCAAACTGATTATACCTCTTAATCATGTTGACCAATTATTCTGTTTCTGGATGAGTTTTATAAGTCCCATAGTCTTACTTGATTATCACCTCCACCAGACACTACTAATTATTCACTTCTTGAAATGCAAACTGGTTATACCCAATTATCATGTTGACCAATAATTTTGTTATTGTCTGAGTTTTATAAGTCCCATAGTCTTACTTTGTTATCTCATCCCCCAGATACTGCTATTTATTCACTTCTTGAAATGCAAACTGATTATACATAACCATTATGTTGACCAATTATTCTGCTATTGTTTGAGTTTTGTAAGTCCCATACTCTTACTTGATTATAATTTCCACCAGATACTATTCATTATTCACTTCTTGAAATGCAAACTGATTATACCCAATTATCATGTTGCCCAATAATTCTGTTATTGTCTGAGTTTTATAAGTCCCATAGTCTTACTTTGTTATCTCATCCCCCAGATACTACTATTTATTCACTTCTTGAAGTGCAAACGGATCATACATAACCATTATGTTGACCAATTATTCTGCTATTGTTTGAGTTTTGTAAGTCCCATACTCTTACTTTTTAATCCAACCCACCGGATACAATTAATTATTCACTTCTTGAAATACAGACTGATGATACTCTATAATCATGCTAACCGATAATTTTTTATTTCCCATTTCTTTCCTTTTATTATAATCCTAACTGCCTTACTTAGTTCTTGATAAATTTCACAGCTCTAGTTCTTTGACATGTCATGATTCATTCTAAGATTCTATTAGCTTATTCTTTCTGATCTATTCTGATAAAAGGAAGTCTTAATACTCTCAAATGATCAGAATTTACTCTTTCTATGATTTCTTTAGCTTAATTACTTAATTTGACCAAAGTATCTCAACATTTCGGGTATTTCCCTTTAATAACATTATCTCTTATAAAGTCATCAATTAAGGTGACTGTCATAGGCTAGGAATTAATTTTGAACAGTTGGCAAATTTAAAAGGTTCTTTTGATATTTATGACCGAATCAGCTCTTTATAGATTTTCCCATAGAGCTCTTAAGCTGTTTCAAGGGAATATATTGTCCTTTAGAACGTTTTGAATTTCGCTATTATCAGACTATCAATTTACTTGGTAGAATTGTTAGAAATTTATGCCAACAACTAGGTTTCTGATTATAGGTTCAATACAATTTTCCATTCTTTTATATAAAATTGATAAAGTTAATGGGATTACACAGACTTTAGCATTATTGATTTGTAGCATGAGTATTATGAAGTTAGATTATATTGAAATAGGATTATGCTTTAACAGCTATGGAGCGATATAATTAAAACTTATACTAATTAAAGTGTAAATGAATGAATAATTCATCAAAACAATTGAAAATGCTGTGTAGTTTATACAATATTTAAGCAGGCAATCGGAACTAATAGGAATAAATAGCTCATCTATATTATCAGTAATTATTTCTAGAAGTGAGTAGTTTATTATTAGTATAGTAAAGGAATGGAACCTATAAGATTAAAATTATAGCAGAATAATTGGATGCATAATCAATATCTCTAGTAATGAAAAGTTTATTGTAAATAGAGAAGGGGATTTGGCCAGTGAAAAAGGTAATCATAAGCTATCTTGATGAGAAAAACTTCTATATTAAAGTAAGCCAGTTGATATTTAATAGTATATCAAAACTAATTCTAATGTATTAGCAGTTAACCAACTTATATTGATATAATATGGAATTCTAGTTCTATTCAAACACACCAAGTCATTTAATAAATATTTAGATAATAGTTAATATAATTCAAAGGATTAAAATGTAACTAAAATTTCAAACAGTAATCAATATTATAAAGTTATTTCGGAATAGAATTATCTAACTAAATTTTCCATATTCTTACTTTCTTGTCATATCCACCGGATACTATTAGTTATTCACTTCTTGAAATGCAAACTGATTAAACATAACTATCATGTTTGCCTATTATTCTGTTCCTGAATGGGTTTTATAAGTCCCATATTATTACTTTCTTGTCATATCCACCTGATACTACTAATTATTCACTTCTAGAAATACAAACTGATTTTACACTACCATCATGCCGACCAATGATTCTGCTTCTGGATGGGCTTTATAAGTCCCATACTCTTACTTGATTATCAATTCCACCGGATACTATTAATTATTCACTTCTTGAAATGCAAACTGAACATACAATATAATCATGTTCGCCTATTATTCTATTATTGTATTAGTTTTATATGTCCCATACTCTTACTTTATTATCAAATCCCCCAGATACTACTAGTTATCCACTTCTTGAAATGCAAACTGAGCATACAATATAATTATGTTGACCAATGACTGTGCTCCTGGATGGGTTTTATAAGTCCCATAGTCTTACTTTATTATCAGTACCACCTGATACTACTATTTATTCACTTCTTGAAATGCAAACTGATAATACAGTAGAATCGTGTTAACCAATGATAGTGTTTCTGGGTGGGTTTTATAAGTCCCATACTCTTACTTTATTATCAGCACCACCCGATACTATTAGTTACTCGCTCCTAGAAATGCTAACTGATAATACAGTAGAATCATGTTGACCAATTATAATGTTTCTGGATGGGTTTTATAAGTCCCATAGTCTTACTTTATAATCATTTCCACCTGTTACTACTAATTATTCACTTCTTGAAATGCAAACTGATCTTAAATAAGAAGCATGTTGAATAATAACTCCTTATTTTCGTTTATTTTATCAGAATTGTTTTTGTGATAATGCTAGCTTCTTTGCTTAGCACTTAATATATTCTAAGGTTTTATTAATTTATTCTTTACAATCTATTCTGGCAAAAGGAAGTTATCATGATACTTATTCAAATACCTTAAGTCTTACTCTCATCAAATCATCAAGATTCCCTCTTTATACGATTTCTTTTACTTAATTACTAGATTTGGCCACAGCATCTAAATACTTCAGATATTCAGCTTTAATCTTGTTTTATCTTATAAAGTCATAAATGAAGGTAGCTATTATAGGTTAGCAAGTAATTATGAGTAGTTGCCAAATTTAGAAGGTTCTTTTGAGCATCTTAACAGAATTAGTTGTTTTCAGATATTCCCATAGAGCTCTTGAGTTACTTTAAGGGAGGATTTATTCCTTTAAAATGCTTTGAATCTCACTATTACCAGATCCTCTCATATGTTGCTGTTTTTCGTGGTAAGATCATTATAAATCGAAGCTAGTGATCAAGTTTCTAACGATTAGTTCAAGACAGTTTTCCATTTTTTATATAAAATTTGCAAAGTTTACAATACTTTAAAGGTTATTGATTGAGATTATGCTGTGCTTTTGATATATTCATTTAGAACTCAATTGTAACTTATGTGTTTTAAAGCTTTGAAAAGGTAAAACTAAAGAATTGGAAAGCAGCAATTAGTATTTTCTGTATTAGTATCAATCTAAGTTTGATGTTTTCAGGATTCATTTTATATGCTAAGAGTTGTAAATTATTACTAACACATTTAAATAGGTAATTATTGCACAACCTTATATGTTGTTCAGTATTTCTGTTGTTAATAAAATAGGATTTATTGCCATTAATCAGGAAATTATTGCAAAGCTATTTGTTTAAATAATCTATTAAAGTCCTTTAGAGTTACTACACTCAGTAATACTTTTTAATGCCCTAAATTGCAGTATGTATTGATCTTTTTATCAAAATTCTTCTGTGATTTTGATTTATACATTAATTCCTTCCTATTATACTTTTCATTCATTACACTGTTATATTTGTATATTATAGCTTTTATATATGTGTAGCTTGTTACATATTCTTTTGACTTTAAATTGATTATGTTTTTCTTATAGAGTGGGCTATATTAGTTTCCAAGGATTGAATTTATGAGAATAAACTACTATCTTAAGTATAATAAGACTATCATTGTGTTATTTGATGGAATTTTAAAGAGCTTTTTCCCTTTTAAAATTTAAAATATCCCTTTACAAGTACTTTAATAATATACAAATATAGTACAGTCCATTGTAAATACCAAGAAGTTGTAATAATCCAGACTTACATCTCCGAGCATTTTTGCTTTACTTGTATAAATGTATACTCTCCATACAATCGGCTCTCATTGAAATTCAATGCAAGAGTAAATTAATACACAAAATGGGAAAAGTAGCTAATTAGATGAAATTTAAAAGCATTTTAATTAACTTTCTAGGTAAAATACGGTATTAAATAAAACGATGTGTAATTAAGGATATAAATATAATTAATATAATTGATTGTATTTATTAAAGTATTTTAGCAATATTCTAGGCCAATCAATGCTGAAATATTTAATTGAGATTTCTAAGCTGATTCTGGACTGTAAAATTATCTAACTAAATTTCACATGCTCTTATTTTATTACCTCCCTCTCCAGATATTATACCTCATAATCATATTTGACAATGATTCTGTTTCTGGATGAGTTAATAAGTCTCATAATCTTACTTTCTGATCAAATCTCCAGATATTATTAGTTATTCACTTCGTGAAATACCAACTTATTATAAAATATCACCATGCTAGCCAGTAATTCTACTTCTGGATGGGTTTTATAAGTCCCATTCTCTTACTTTATAATCATTTCCATCAGATACGATTAGTTACTCACCTTGAAATGCAAACGGAGAACATCCAATGACTCCTTATTTCCACTTTCGTTAATTTTCCTTTGATTCTAGCTGCTTTGCTTAGTGTATAATTTATTCTGCTGTTCTCATCGAATCAGCTAATCTCATAATGCATTTAATATCAATTTGTGCTTTCTGTTATGATAAAAATAAGTTATCATAATATTTCTCCGTATGTTTGAGTCTTTCTTCCATCACCAGTATTCCCTATTTGTATTATTTCTTTGGCTTAATTACTAGATCTGACTGGACCATCTAAGCATTTCAGGTGCTAGCCTTAGCCTCTCTCTTAGAAAATCATCAATTAAGGCAACTATCGTAAGTAGCAAGTAATTTTGAGCATTATGACTGAATTAGCATTTACAAATTTTATCATAGAGCTATTTAGCCCTTTTAAATTTCACTGTTATCTATATATTCCATATACTGCCGATTTGCTTGAAACAATGAGAAATCTCGCGTTTCTAACTTATATTTTGTTATTGTTATATCAATTTACTAATTATTTTATGATAAAGAGGTAGACAAAAAGTATGAGTATAAATAAAAAGAGTTAAACTTGAAGGGGATATTATTTACTGTAGATTATAATAATACAGCTATGCATAAATAATCGATTGTAATATCTATTAACAATAGGTTTTATAACTAAGACTTATTCTACATTTTAAACAATTTTATTCTTATAAAATCTATTTGAATAATCCAATTTCGTTAATAATGCAAGGATAAGTTAATGCAGAAAATAGGAAACGAGTAACTAATTAGTATAGGATATCTAACTAGTTTTTTCATATAATATTTATATCTGTTATAAAATTCAATTCATTTAGTAAGTAAGAATTGATATTATGCATAGAAATTATATAATAATTCACATTATTTTTAGATATTCTAGGTAATAGTTAAATACACTGTTTAAAATCTTTTATTAAAGTTTTTAAATTATATAACTAAACTTCCCATACACTTACTTGATTATCCCATCTACCTGATATAATGAGTTATTCACTTCTTGAGATGTAAACTGACTATACAACATTATCATGTTGGCCAATGATCCTGTTTCTTGATGGGTTTTATAAGTCCCATAGTCTTACTTTATGATCTCTTCCACCAGATACTACAAGTTATTCACTTCTTGAAATGCAAACTGATAACACATGGTTATCATGTTGACCAATTATTCTGCTCTTTGATGGGTTTTATAAGTCCCATACTCTTACTTGATAATCAAATCCACCAGATACAACCAGTTATTCACTTCTTGAAATGCAAACTGATAATACAGGACTATCATGTCAGCCAATGATTCCTTATATCCCTTTTCGTTTAGTTTATCTTAATTCTTTTTGTTGTAATTATAGTTGTTTTGCTAACTACCTAATGCACTCTCCAACTCTCATTGAATTAACTCTTTTAGATTTAACAATCTATTATAAACTTCTATTAGCTTATTCTTTCTGATCTGTACTGACAAAAAGTATTTAACTTAATATTTATCCATACATTTCAAGTTTTAATACCATAAAATTCTCACAATTTACTCTCCTTATGGTGTCTTAACTCAAATTACTTAATTTAATCAAAGCACCTAAATATTTATGATATTTAGCTTTAATCTCATACCTGTTAATATAGTCATGGATAAAGGTATCTATTTTAGGTTATTAGGTAGTTGTGAACAGTTGGCAAATTTGGAGCTTTATGACTGGATTAGTTCTTTCTAGTCTTTTCCATCAAGTTATTAAGTTGTCTTGATTAAGGATTTATCCCTTTAGAATACTATATATTCCGTTATTATTGGATAATCTTACATACTGCTGATCTGCTTGATAGAATTAAAAGAAATCGATATCAGCAGCCAGGATTCTGATTATCAATTCGATACAGTTTTCCATTTTTTATATAGAATTGGCAAAGCTTATTAGACTGTTATGTAATATTTAGCTTTGGGGAATAGTTATTTTATTATTCTGATTAATTATGATCTTGTTGGAATTATATTTCTGATGGATTAAGCTAATTTACAATTACTAACTTATACTTTATTTCTTATGATCTAGTGCACTCAATATAAGTTATATTTTACTAAGAGAGCATTATATGTTTTACATCTCTCATACTTCTAATTATAACACCAAACAATTACTAGAAAATCAACAAATTATCTTATTTTTTTCGTACTCTTAATAATATGGGTAATAATACTATTATTTTGAAATAGTAAATAATATCTTAAGCTACTATATCAACTATAGCAATTAGAAAACTAGGGATTTAATATAGAATTTTAATTTCAATCTACAAAAATCAAATGAAGTAAAAGAAGCTAAGTTATCCCAATTAAGTCAAAATTGCACTGTGCAAATCAAGTAAAAAATAGTTTAAGGATTGTTATCAAATTATTTAAGGATATCTAATTATCACAGGCACTTTAAATTAATCATTTAAGTCATATATAATAGGATGTTTTAATTAAGAGTTATTCTAGCTTCTTATGAAATAAATGTGCCATAAATAATAAACTTATCAAGAATTCAAGATATGTTGATAAATGAGGGAAAGTAATAAAACCTTAAAGGATATCAAACTAACCCCATTATACACTGTTTTATCTCTACTACAAAATTAAATATATAAATGAGTCAAGTAACTAATATCAATATAATATATAGAACTATGTAATCATTCGAGTATTTGAGTAAATATCTTGATAAAAGTTAAATATTAATTTAAAGACTGGATAAAAGGCTCAACTAAAATATATAAGAGTAATCATTAATTTTTTAATAGATTGGACTATCTAACTAAATTTCCCATACTCTTATTTTATTATCACCTCCACCAGATACAATTAGCTATTTACTTCTTGAGATGTCAACTGATTATGCAGTTTTACTATGTTTACCAATGATTCTGTTTCTGGATGGGTTTTATAAGTCCCATAGTCTTACTCTGCTATCTAATCCACCAGATACAACTAGCTATTCGCTTTCTGAAATACAAACTGAGTACACCTCATTTTCATGTTTACCAATGATTCTGTTTCTGGATGGGTTTTATAAGTCCCATACTCTTACTTAATTATCCAGTCCACAAGATATTACTAGTTATTCGCTTCTTGATATACAGATTTATTTTACAATATAATTAAGTTAACCAATGTTTCTGTTATTGTATGAGTTTTATAAGTCTCATAATCTTACTTTATAATCATATCCACCTGACACTACTATTTATTCGCTTCTTGAAATACAAACTGATATTACCCAACTATTATGTGGGCCAATGATTTTGTTTCTGGATGGGTTTTACAAGTCCCATAGTCTTACTTTCCTATCCCTTCCACCAGATACTACTAGTTATTCACTTCTTGAAATGCAAACTGAGTATATCTCATTATAATGCTTACCAATGATTCTGTTTCTGAATGGGTTTAATAAGTCCCATACTCTTACTTAATTATCCAGTCCACCAGATACTACTAGTTATTCACTTCTTGATATGCAAACTGATCTAACGTGACCATTATGCTAACCAATGATTCTGTTTCTGGTTGGGTTTACTAAGTCCCATACTCTCACTGTCTTATCATCTCCACCAGATATTATGAGCTATTCGCTTCTTGAAATGCAAACTGATCTTACCCAATAATCATGCTCACCAATGACTCCTTATTTTTGCTTTCTTTCATTTTATTAAAATTACTTTTACTGCTTTGGTTAGTTCTTAATATATTCTACAACTCTCGTTGAATTGACATATTTCGTAATCCATTACAAGATTCTATTAGTTTGTTCTTTCTGATCTGTTCTGGCAACAAGAAATTATCATGATATTTCTCTGGATGTTTTAAATCTTGCTCCATTCAAATCATCAGGATTCCCTCCTTATATGATTTATTTAGCTTAATCACTTAATTTGCCCAAGAAATCTTTTGAATATTTAGTTTGAATATCGTTCCCTCTGATAAAGTCACAGATGAACTGATTTATTGTAGGCGAGTAAGTAATTGTGGGCTATTGGCAAATTTAGAAAGTTCTTTTGAGCTATATGACTGGGTCAGCTCTTTCTAGATTTTCCCATAGAGATATTAGGGTGCCTTAAGTAAAGATTTAGCCCTTTAGAATCTGATTTACTTGATAGAATTATTAAAAATCGACGCCAGCAATCAAGTTTCTAAAGATTGATTCAGCACAGTTTTCCATCTTTTATATAAAATTGGTATAGCTTATGAGATTACACAGATTTTACAAGTTATTTATCTTTGAGTAGTATAACATAATTAAAGTGTTTTTATGACTAATAAAGTTACTCAATTGTCCATAAAACGAGCTTGCTATTACTTTATCCTATAGTAAATTTCCCTTCTCTCGTTACAATGGGTTTGTCGCTTCTGAGAATATAGCACTATTATGCTTTACTAACTGAGTCCTGTAAGTCCTATAACATACTTTCTTATCTCCGCTTATAATGAACTTCTCACTCCTGGGAATACTTACTACTATCTATTAAATATGATAATACTTCATAAACAAAAATAGTTGAATAATTTAAAGTAAGCTAAATAAACTTATTGATAGCAAATGGCACAAATCCAATTTATAGCATTATCACTTGATTGAACTCAAGTTACATATGTTTCTCTGCATACTTATGGCAAATTTTAAAACTCAATGTAATTTCCTTAGATTTATGCATTGAGGGTTACTATGAGAAAAGAACTTAACACAATTTGAAAAAGTCCTTTTTACAATAGTTAGTAACAACTTTTATTTATATCCTGCTAATTGTGCAAAGCTATTAGTTCATTTTTGATAATTTTAACCTTTTAATCTAATGTTATTATGCTCTTATCATAGGCTTCTAAGCAGTTTATTAACTAATACTCATAAAATAAGTAAAATACATAAAATATAACTATAGTGCATATAATCAAACTACTATTAACAACTAGATATTATTCCCCAATCACTCTAAAAGTCTACTTAATAGTAGTCTCATTAACTTTGTCAATTCTATATAAATAATGGAAAACTGAATTGAAGCGATATTCAGCCCATAATTCTATCAAGCAAATCAGTTGCATATGGAACGACCTTATAGTAGCGAATTTCAAAGTACTCTGAGAGGCTAAATAATCACTAAGGACAATTTTATAGCTCTAAGGAAGAATTTAAAAACAGTTGATCCAAGCACCACACTTAGAATAACCTTCTAAATGTGCCAACTGTTCAATATAAATTACAAACCTTTTATAGTCAGTTTAATTTATAACTTTATCAAAGAGAATTAGACCAAAGGTAAATATCTGGTAAAACCGAGTAATTAAACAAAAGAAATCATACAAAGAGTGAATCCTGATGATTTTATAAGACTTAAAGTATTAAGGTAGTTTCTTTTTATAATAAAAGATCCGAAATAACAAGTTGATAGAATCTTATAATGAATGATGAGATTAGCTCATTCAATAAGAGCTATAAAATTCATTAGGCACTAAGCAAGGCAGCTAGAATTATAACAAAAATAATTCTAGTAAAATGAACCAAGGGGGAAATACAGAGTCATTGGTAAGCATGATTCTAGTATATTCTCAGTCTGCATTTCAAGAAGTGAGTAGCTAGCAGTATCTGGTGGATAGGATAATAAAGTAAGACTATGGGACTTATGAAACCAATTCAAAAATAGAATCATTGGCCAACATGATTCTAGTATATACTCAGTTTGCATTTCAAGAAGTGAATAACTAGTAGTATCTGGTGGAACGGATAACTAAGTAAAATTATGGGACTTAGTAAACCCAACTAGAAACAGAATCATAGGTCAGCATCATGCTTATGTTTACTCAGTTTGCATTTCAAGTAGTGAACAACTAGTAGTATCTAGTGGAAATGATGATAAAGTAAGAATATGGGACTTACAAAACTCATATAATAACAGAATTATCATTCAACATGAAAATTGTGTGTAATCAGTCTGTATTTCAAAAAGCGAATAATTTGTAGTATCTGGTGGAAGGGATCAGAAAGTAATAATACGGGACTTATAAAATCCATGAAATAACAGAATCATTGATCAATATGAGGCTTAAATATACTAAATCTGCATTTCAGAAAGTGAATAGCTAATAGTGTCTGGTTGAAGCGATAATAAAGTAAGGGTATGGGACTTACAAAACTCATCTAGAAACATAATCATTGGTTAGCATGATGGTTGTGTATACTCAGTTTGTATTTCAGAAAGTGAATAGCTAATAGTATCTGGCGGAGATGACATGAAAGTAAGATTATGGGACTTATAAAATTAAAACAATAATATAATTATTGGTCAACATGATTCTAGGGTATTCTCAGTTTGCATTTCAAGAAATGAATAACTAGTAGTATCTGGGGGATAAGATAAGAAAGTAAAACTATGGGAAATTTAGTTAGATAATTATAATATGTTCTTGTTACCTTTATAAATTTGAATTATACATTTTAAATAAATGTATTTAACTTTTGTATCTGATATTTACAGATAATATCAGATAAGTTGCTTGATTTTCTTATATATAGATAATGAAACGACTCTGAATAAACTGTCACTGATTGCATAATACAAGATAGATATTGAATTAAAAGTATATTAGAAGATATATACACTAAGGTTGAAATTCAAATAAGAGATGAATTATCTTATGATTAATATAGATTAGAATGGAGTAGGATAGTCTAAAAATACTACTTAGAGGCAATACTGCGATGCCTGGCTATAATAATTACTTTAAATAAATGTAGAATTAATATACAGAAAATTTAATGTAATTAAGTTTAGTTCTCTTAATATAATTTTTACTAAATTATGTTATATCCTATTAATTGGTATTTAAAACTATTCTAGATAAATTAAACTGATTTATACTCAAGTAGCTATGAGGCTAGAATATATTATTAAAGTGTAATAGAAAATAAATTAAAACTTAAAAATGAAGTATCACTTAATATAAAAGTAGCCAAAGAACCTGATACCATGTAAGTCAATTGAATTCATCTAATAAAGCACTATTTTCCGTAAGTAAATACACACTAAATATATTTCTTAAAATACATAATTCTAATTAGGCTTTACCATTAAAATATATATAAAAAGGCTTTGACTACAGGTATCTACTAGCTCCCTGATTGAACAACTTTAGTAGGCTGATAATTTATCCTGGATTATCTTCTTTTTGTATTATTTAATCTTTAATCAATTACTAATATCTCTTAGGCAGTGTTACTTCCTCAAATGATCAAATAGGTAAACCTAGCTTTAAATAAATACTAAGATTTTACCTTAGATATAGCTTTTTAATTTCTCTTAGTAGCTGGATAATCAATAATAGAATAAAGTCCACTGCCTAGTTTGTTTACATCCGCTGATATCCTTTCCTTAAGTATAGCAATATGCCTTAGCACATGCATTACAATAGAGCTTGGACTTCCATTTCTTAAAAATCTTTTAGTATATTTCTAACGCTCCTAAGATCGTCTATAACCCCTTTCACTTTTATCATATGCAAGACGCATTGTATTATGAGTTGAGCTTGACAAAGAACATCTAACTTTCCGCATTTTTAGTATAACTACTCTTTCTTGGCATTACAAACAACAGATCACTCGTTCTGTTAATAAGCATTTACCCTAACTCATCTAAACTGTTTTCTAACCTCTTCTACATACAGGTGCAAGGCAGAAGCTGTTTAGCCTCCTGATGGTAGTATAAAGTTACACAGTGGTGGTAAATCTTGTTCTAGTTGATCTATCCAGTTTTCTAGCTAATTTATGTGTTTTTAGTAGAATTAAACTCCATTTAGTTGGAAGATATTATACACTAGTAGTCTGCACTGTAGGAATTGAAGTATCTCGTTGGGGTCTTAGTGGTTGGAGTAAGATAATTCCTAAGTTACTAGTCCTAAAGATTATTCGTGTTGCCCAAAACGTCAAATATTGGGTCGGATTTTTAATGGTATTCACTTGAAAATAAGGAGAAGGAAACCTTGTCAACTGTTTTTGTGCATATTTTTAACTTGTAGGGAAGTTTTAGGAAATCATTTTATAATTTGGTAAGAAATATTAGAAGTCTATAAAAAATTATGTGACTTATCAGCTTTATAAATATTGTAAATATTACTGATACTAGTTTTTAAAGGATAACATTTCTTAACTAACTAAAATTCCTTAAAAATGTAGCTGCAGTTAATAAAGGAATTACTACTGTGCTTTGAATAAGTCCTACTATCATTTAGAAATAATAAACATACATCATTTAACAATGCATTTCCTCAATATTAGTGAAAAACAACAGAAATGCTGAAACAAACACTATTATAACAGTAGTAAATCTTGCTTTGGTGATTCTTTATTTTATCATGTATTTGCATATTGAGTTCATTACTGCGATTTATAAAGGAATTATAGAAATGGTTGGTAGAATTAGTTGTCTTATATTATCAGTAGATAAGACTTCAAATGATAAATCGTATTAAGCATATAATATTCAGTCACCTTAAACAAGTGGCATTGAGATGATCTGGATTCAGACACTTGATAAAATCATAAAGATTAAATGAATACTTGGCAATCTGTAGATGGCTGTTAAGATTTTAAAGGTTTTTTAAGGTGATGGTTAATCGTTAATTTGTGATATGCTTAACAAATCTTATCTGAAGAGTATATACACTATTAATCCAAACCAAGATGTAATTAAAAATGACAAAATACAAAGATACACCTAAAAGGCTATAGTACAAACTTAATCAGGCATTATTTCTTTCTCATTTGTTGAATTCGTAAATATAGGTTTAATCCAATCTCCTTTTAGTACTATTCCAGTATTGGTATTTGATCTTATTATTATATTGTCATTTTCCATCTTGATAATCTCACATTTGCTGGTAGGACTTATTGCAACACATACAAAAGATTCTGCATTATATTT